>VOQK01030700.1:4716-16502 GCA_015052645.1 Benitochromis conjunctus
GCCACGAGCATGACTTAATCATGCACCTCTGTCATTAGTGCATTTTCCTCTTTCTTAAACCCCAAATGCCATCTTGGACTTTGATTATTACTGCGTTTACAATATGGGTGCTAAAAACCATAACGTCTCAAATGATCAATTAGCTCTCAAGTCTGTTTTCTAGGAATGCAGCGTGAATATTATTGAATGTGTGTGTGCCTGCATGTGTGTGGCAGAATGCCCAGAAGGTCAGTTTGGAGAACAATGCAGTCAGACCTGCGAGTGTCACAACAGAGGCCAGTGTAACCATGTGACCGGGAGATGCAGCTGCACAGCTGGGTGGACCGGAGATAGGTGCCAACTGCGTGAGTGACTCGTCAGTTAAACTGCTAATTACTGAGCATGACCAAAGACATGTATTTTTCAAACCACTCTGCTGTGTGTTGTAGAACTTTTTGGCAGTATAAATATCAGTCAGCAGACTCTTAAAACCAACGTTAGTCGTGTTATCTATCTCGGGAATCTCTTGGCGCAGTTACTGTACTTGCAGAAATGAACTGATGATTTAGGAAAGGCTAGAAAAATATAACGTTTACAGTCAAAACTCAAATGCTTAATTTTCTTAATATTTAAAACCATTTAAAAAAAAATGTTATACTGTGTTGTGTGTATTCAGCCTGTCCTGCAGGACTATATGGAGAACACTGTTCAGGTCAATGTCTGTGTCAAAATGGAGGGACTTGTAATGGGATCAGTGGCCGGTGCTCCTGCCCACCGGGATGGACTGGAGCAGCTTGTGAGTTGGGTGAGTCTGACAGTACTATGGATTAAACTGTGTTGTGTACAACTTTTCAGCTGCCTGGTAATGCAAATATCTAATCAGCCAATCAAATGGTAGCAACTCATTCCATTTAAGGATGTAGACATGGTCTAGACCACCTGCTAAAGTTCAAACTGAGCATCAGAATGGAGACGAAAGGTTTAAGTAGCGTTAAATGTGGTTGTGGGTGCCAGATGGGCTGGTTTGAGAATTTCAGAAACTGCTGATCAGCTGGGATTTTCCCACACAACCATCTCTATTGTTTACAGAGAAAGGCAAGAAAAAGAGACAATATCCAGTGAGCGGCAGTTGTCTGGGTGAAAATGCCTTGCTGATGTCAGAGGTCAGAGGAGAAGGGCCAGACTGCTTCAAGCTGACAGGAAGGCAACATTAACTCAAATAACCACTCATTACAACCAAGATATGCAGAAGAGCATCTTTGAACAAACAACACACTGAACCTTGAAGCAGATGCGCTCCAGTAGCAGAAGACCACACCAAGTGCAACTCCTGTAAGCTAAAAACAGTAAACTGAAGTTACAGTTCACTAAGGCTCACCAGAAGAAAGAAACAGAAGATTTGAAAAACTATGATGGGTCTTGATTCCTGCTGCAACATTCAGATGGATGGTCAGGACATTGTATCGCCTTGTATCAGCAGTTCAGGCTGGTGTTGGTGGTGTAACGGTGCCAGCGGTAGTTTATTGGTCCCATAGTACCAACTGAGCATTGTTTAAACACCACAGCCTTCCTTCAGTGTTGTTGCTGATCACATCCTTCCCTTTGTGACTCATTTGTGTACCTACCTTCTGATGTCTTCTTCCACAGCAGGATAAAGTGCCATATCACAAAACCCCAATCATCTCAAACTGGTTTCTTGAACGTGACAGTGAGTTCTCTCAACTAAAATAACCTCCAAAGTCACTGGATCTCAATCTAACAGAACATTTTTGGGATGTGGAACAGGACATTCACATCATGGATGTGCAGCTGACAAATCTGCAGCAACTGTGTGATTCTGTCATGTCAGTGTGGATCATAATCTCTGACAAATGTTTCCAACACCTTGTTGAATCTATGTGGTGAAACATTAAGGCAGTTCTGAAGGCAATCGGAAAGTCCAACTCAGCATTTGAAAGGTGTACATAATAGAGTGTCTGGTGAATGCACATTGTAGGGAAGCTAAGAGAAACAAAACTTTCTTTGCTTGGTTAAATATTTTGTCTTCCTGTCCCTGTCTTCATAATTTGGTGTCTTGGAAAAGCCCTGTTGTATTTATGTGATAAATTATTACTTGAATGTAACTTAACCTTCCTTTCCATCTGTCCTAGAGTGTGAACAAGGACGTTATGGAAAGAACTGCACCGAGGTCTGCCGCTGTATGAATGGAGGGAGATGCGACATAGTGACAGGAAAATGTGTGTGTCCCCGTGGTTGGACAGGAGACCTCTGCCAGTCAGGTGATTTCCTATACTTACAGCATAGATGTATTATCGTTATCTGGTAGGTGCTGATGTTTTTTTTTTTCCCCAAGTCACATAAAATTGTAGCCTGTCTCTCAACATCATGCATGCCCCTGTGCTCCATTTGCTAACATTTGGATATCAGCAGCAGAAAAGCAGAAAGGTTTGTTTACTCCAGGAAAAGAAGCTGATAGCGTATAACATGGTATGTCAAAACAGTTTTTGCAGTTAGCCTTCCAAGCACATAAAGGGTAAACATCTTCTAAAATTGTGTCCTTGGGCTGTGATGTTGCATGCTAACCGCGAGGACTTGTGTGTTTTGTCTGAAGCCTGTTCTAAGGGATTCTTCGGGGAGGGCTGTGAGCAGAGGTGTGACTGCGCCCATAGTTCGAGTTGCTACCATGTGACAGGCCGCTGTGAGTGTGCGCCAGGCTGGAGAGGAGCCAGGTGTGACAAATGTGAGTGTGTACAGGACTAAGGAAATTGCGGCTGAATGAAACTGGCACTAAAGAACATAAGAGTGAAGTGACTGTGTGTGTGATGTGTGTATTGACTGACAGCCTGCCTCCCGGGGTTCTACGGTGCTTCCTGTGCCCAGCGGTGTCAGTGCCAGGCTGGAGTGTCCTGTCACCATGAGACGGGGAGCTGTGGCTGCCCAGCTGGACTCACGGGGGCTGGCTGTGAGAAAAGTAAGAACGAATGCAAAACCTGTCTGAATGAATTCTAATCACAAGGTGATCAGTGGCTTGCTTGCTCAATTTTTAGATCTTAAATATCGACAGACTTTCACTAAAGTCCTTTACCTGTAACAGGTAGTCAGGACAGTATACCTATGTGGCTAACATTTGAGGCCATTTAGCTACCTTGTGGATAAAAACACTGTCGCCTTGAAACAAACCAATCGTGTGCTTGTGCGAATGTTTCATTATTCAAACCGTACCCTTAAGGAGTGTATATAAGCAGCGTCACTCCTCAGCCCTTCACCGCTCCTTGTACTCACCCACCCTCCTCCCCTTCCTTACGGCCTAAGCTCCCTTCCTCTCCTCACACACTCCCCAGACATCTGATAAATGTTACACACCGGTTGCCAAGTAAAACAGAAGGCATTGTTTTTGTCTCCTCGGCGGCGGATAAGGGCTTTTGGAAGGCAGACATGCATAATGACAGCACCGTAATTGCCTCTTTAGTCTGGAGTCCTTTCTTATCTGTCCCCCACGCTGCCTGCTGCTGCCTGACTGAGTAGCTTAGTGCTGCGGTCTCACCCGAAAACACGCTCGGTTCACAGATTCATCTTGTTCCCTATGACTGATTGTCTGGGGACTTCATTCATTATTGTGATGAGCGCATATGTATGTATGCAGACAGGGTGTGTGAAAGAATGTCCCTCTGTGTTTGCCTGGGTTTGGGCACCAGGGAAAGTTGCTGTGAGTTTTGGTTTCGTTAGCAGTCAATACTGAATGTCCCAGTATGTTCACAGGATAATCTGAGGAAGGAAAGGGAAACGGCATGTGTCTTTGTTCCCACATGCTATTGAATGTGTGCATCAAGGCCTTATCTCCTGCTGTAATTTCACTAGCACTATGGATATCTGCACAATGTTTCTTTTCGGGTGTGCAATACCTACCAGGGATAACAATTAAGACTGCATTTGAGGCTCATTCCTTTTCATTTTCATTTATTTTATTTCTATCCAGAAACATGTATCTTCTTTTAACAAAGCCTTCATTTTTAGGCAAAAAATTAACTACAGGATTTTCAAAAACCTACTACTTAACATGCTTTTAAACGTGCACTGCAGCCCCAAACTTCTTTAGATATTACCGACGGTAGGTTCGGGTCAGAAGGCAAATACCCGACACAGCTACCCGTAAGCTCCTCAGCATAAAGTTCATTTTAGGTCTTTTTACACTGATTCACAGCCTGCTGCACACTCTTCTGCAGGCAGCACTCATTCCTAAATCAGTATCAGTATTTCCACTTGTAAGAACACAGCTGACTTAACCCACCTCAATCTCTGTGCTCCATGTGACAGAGCTTCAGACAAACCAAAAAGCATATTATATATTTACATATACATATATATTTATATTATAACAATATTAAATTATAACCATAAATTATATGCATAATTAAAGCCTCCATCTTTGATCCGGCCATGAGAGCTTAGTAGTTTCAGCTGACCTGTGCACTGAAGACTTATACAAAAAAGTGCTTCTTATATTCTGCTTTTTCCTGACATGTGCGGTTCGATCGTTTTAGCCTGCCCTGCTGGAGTGTTCGGACAAAATTGCAGCAAGCTGTGCCAGTGTTCAGGAGACCAAGAGCAGTGCCATCCTGTGACGGGGAAATGTAGCTGCTTGCCTGGTTATTATGGGCTGCGATGTGAGCTAAGTACGTATACTGTTAATCTGCAATCACTGGCTAATAAGAGACGCCTGCTATTATTAATGTATTTTTCATTTTATTTTGTTAAAAAGAAAACAGGAAGTCTACTGAAATAACTGTGGCTGTGGGGTACATATTTGGCCTACACTTTAGATTTGCATGACTCTATGATGTGTTTCATTTAAGCCAGTAATAGTTTTGTGTGTCTTGTTTGTCTGTAGGATGTAGAGCGGGGACCTTCGGGCCAAACTGCAAGTCCAGGTGCAGCTGCATCAATGGTGGTCGCTGTGACTTCAGGACTGGTTCCTGCTACTGTCCTCCTGGCTTCATAGGTGCCGACTGCAGCTCAAGTAAGTCAAGAAAGATTGAATGTCCTTGTCCTCCAATAAAAGAGCAACAAAACGAGTCACATTTCTGCCTACTTATATTTATAGTTTGATTATTTGGAGTCACAGTATGTCTTTTCTCCTGTCCCCCTTCCCTCACCCCCAACCAGTTGCGGCAGATGGCTGCCCTACCTTAGCCTTGTTCTGCCGGGGGTTTCTTCCTGTTAAAAGGGAGTTTTTCCTTCCCACTGTCACCAAGTGACAAGCCTTGATTTTCTCTGGATTATTGTAGGGTCTTTATCTTACTATATAAAGTGCCATGAGGTGAATGTTGTTTTGATTTGGTCCTATATAAATAACATTTAATCTAATTGGAGTGATTTACTTTTTTTTTTTAAATACAACCATTCGTCATGTTGCGTTACAAAATTCTGGTCGGCATCAACTGAAGCATGTAGATACCTGTAAAATTAATACATGCATACCTTTTAATTTGTTCTTTCATATGAGTCAAAGCATATTTATTCATGCAGGTTGTCCAAGTGGATACCATGGGAAAGACTGTGCTAAGACGTGCTCATGTGGGGAAGGAGGACAGTGTCACCCAGTAACCGGGAGGTGTATCTGTGGCCCTGGTAGGATGGGATTGTCGTGCGAGCAAGGTAACGCTAAACTGAGGATGGTTGTTTATTTGCAGTATATTAGTGCAAAATAATATATTTGCAGAATTTAGGATGTAAAGTGGCAAGAACAGTGCTGCACATCAGAAAATTATATTCAAAAAACGAAAAGAGTAGTTTCAAGACTGACACTAAACAGGATGCATACTGGGACGTTTAAAATTTTGCAGCAGCTTTAAAGCGAGAAGAAATGACTGCTAGATTACAAGTGTCACCTCGCTGTTCAACTTTAAGCAGAACCATATCACACATATCAAACAGGCTTTATATTTAGACATTTCTCTTTTACAGTCCTGTGGAGTTTACAAAGAGTCACCACTGAGACTGCCATGCATCATTAGGAACCACTGGCTCTAATGAGTTCTTTAGAAACAGGACACTTAACTAGAAATGAGAAACAACCACTAAAATGAGGGTGTAGTTTTCAACATTTTCCCTGTGTATTTAAGTTACAAATTCTCCATTTCCTCAGTGTAAGGGCTGCGATGATCACAGGGCTTTTATTCCCACTAAACAGAGGCAGAGCTGAGTTTTCTTAATCTCTCCTTTTATCAGCAATTCAGCTGGATTGCAAACGGGGAATTTCCAGCGCTGCCTGCACTAAATGTTCTCGTCTTCAGCCTCCTGCATGTACTTGGACGTACCACCTCTTAAGTTCCTCTTGTTGAATGTTTACATAAACCTAAAGTGGCTCATTCTCTGTGTTCCGTGTCGCTGGATTTGGCAAGGAAGCAAATAAATAAACAGGGGAATCAAAGACGGCTTGCTTATTGTTTTCCCAATCTAAATTACCCAGAGAAACATGATTATTCTTTTATATCAGCGCCAAATTAGGCTACTTTGCCATCTCTTTAAAAACTGTTGCTTAAATAAACATGAGCGTGGTTAGTGCAGTCGTGTATGTGCGTGTGTGTGCGCGCGCGTGTGTGAAAGAGACAGGAAGAGTGCGAGCTGTGCACTGTGTGTGTTTTATGTTTGGTGCACCCACTAGTGCTTTTGCTGAACAGAAGAGTTGTTGTGTATTATGATGTTTCCTGAATATTGTTTCTCCAGTGTGTCCCAGGGGGCGCTATGGCATGCAGTGCCGAAACGCTTGCAGCTGTCGGAACGGGGGTTTGTGTGACCCCAGTGATGGGTCCTGCAAGTGTGGCCTCGGCTGGATAGGACCCCACTGTGAGACAGGTACTCCAGATATTCCACAGTAAAAAAAATTACTAAACTCAGCAAAATTTGATTGCAGTAATTTCAAATTGAAAGCCAATAACAAACTGTAGAGCTATCTAGAAAGCTCTCTTAAATATTGCAGTAGTTTCCCCTTTATTAGCTACACGATGGACTTCAGTTGGCATTTATGAAGAAGACATTTTTCCCACTTTGAATGTTTTGAATGTTTAATGTTTGATGCACACATTTTTTACTTTTTTACTCCAATAATCGTCACTCAGGCTTATATCTCACAATCCTTTCTAGTGTTATCAAACCATTTTTTAGCCAATTATGCCCATATTTCCAGAAATGTTTTTGCTGTTTTTGTTGCTTCCTTTTATTGTTTTTTTCATGGATACCACAGATTTAGTCATTACAGTCAGTGTGTGTGTGTGTGTGTGTGTGTGTGCGTGTGTGTGTGTGTGTGTGTGTGTATGTGTAGCCTGTCCACAGGGTAAATATGGGTTTGATTGTGCACAAGACTGTCCATGCCTCAACAATGGGACCTGCGACCGTTTCACTGGCAGCTGCAGCTGTACTGCAGGATACTACGGCCACTCCTGTCAACACAGTATGCAAATCATCGCTCAAAATTAAAAAACAAAAACTTGGTTATAAGGTTACGAGAAGTCCTGTTGACATAATGAAATGTAGATCTTTTTCAGACTCCCCTGGTCACATAGAAGGCTGAATGAACCCGGACAAAACACAATCATTTTAACCATACTGTGATCTCAACCTAAATCCTCTGCTTGTGTTCCTCCCAGCATGCCCATCTGGGTTTTTTGGAGTGAATTGCGCGCACACCTGTGTTTGTAAGGTGCTGCAAGCGTGCGATCCTGTGACAGGCAAATGTGCGTGTCCACCAGGCTACCATGGCTCACAGTGCCAAAGACGTAAGTACATTACACGTGACTACATGGGAGTAAAGGCTAAGTAAGTAAACGTTAAATGTGCAATTAAAAAGACATCACATCGTTAAAATAGTTTGGGGATACTTGTAATTCAGCATCTCTGTGAAAACTAAAAACACAGCAATGCTCAAGTCACATGTTTGTGCTCATCGTTAATTGGCCACCTGGATAGCCAGCTGCGACTGTACATGGGGAGATATGAGCATGAATGAATGAAAGACTTCCAGCAAAATGTGAGTGTGTGGTGGCTGGCAGACAGGCTTTTACGTAGGTGGGCAGGCAGGCTGGTTGTTTGATGAGAGACAGGTGTTTTCCTACTGCTTAATGCATTTTTGTTACATCCTCATGCCCTCCTGCAAGCTCGTGGGGCTCTCAGCCCCAGTTTGAGTGCCTTAATGGCCACTTCAGTACCAGCAGGAGATATGACTGAGCATTGAAGAGCAGCTCAAAGGTGGCCACATGCCTCAGAGACCGACCTGGATCGATCAGAGTGTTTGTGTCTATGTGAGAAAATGTGTATAAACCGTTTCTTATAACTACATGCTGTTTTCAGCGAGTGAATCCATTCATTTCCATTAAATTTATTTTCACATGTGTGCTAACGTTAAAGTTCTTACATTTTACTGTAGGAGAACTAAATTTCTATTTCCAAAATGTTTGTTAAATGTGTTAATCGTCATCTCGTTCGTGTGTTATCAACTACTTGCAGCAGGTTTGAGTGCAATCCCAGTCTATTCATGTCTAATGAAGCAGTAGTCCATCCTTTTGTCTATGTAGTTAAAGAAGCATTTTTCAAACTATGTTTGTGAATGTGTCCGTTTTTTTTCTTCTCAGGATGTGAGGCTGGCAGCTTTGGACTGAACTGTGAAAGGTCATGTGATTGTGCTGGCGAGGCCCCATGTGACCAATCGACAGGACGTTGTCTCTGTCCCCCAGGAAGAACAGGGCAGAGATGTGAAAAAAGTAGATATTACTTTTATTAACATGATTCACATAAATCCAAAATAGATTAAAAAAGATAACTTAGGCAGTCTTCCATCAAGTCTTTCCTTTCTTTGAATCTCCTAATTGCCTTGTTTTTTTGTCTCAGCCTGTGGCGGAGACCGTTTTGGCCCTGAGTGCTCCCTGCTGTGTCACTGTTCTGACAGGGCCCGCTGTGACGAGGTGAATGGGCGTTGCCTGTGCCCGTTCACCTGGCTTGGCCCAACATGTAGTCAAGGTAAACACACAAAGAAAATGGATACTTGCATTATGAGACACAGTACTATACAAAAGACTTGAGCAACCTCTAATTTTTGTGTGGAGGATTCTGGGAAATAGGTGCAGGAATTTATTGAAGTGTGCAAACATACAGCATAAAAGGGAAAATACAGGGCAAAGACAATTCTAATGAGCTTGAAAGTCAATGTATGACCACGTTTATTCTTCAGCACAGTATGAACTCTCTTAGTCAAGATTTCGTGTCATTTCTTCACGGAGTCTTCAGGAATAGCTCTCCAGGCTTCTTGAAAGACATTCAAAGCTCTTCTTTGCATGTCATCTGCCTTTTGTTGTGTTCTCGGTCAAGATGATCACACACTGCTTCAATAATGTTGAGGTTTTGCACTGTGTGCTTTTACTGCTTTAGCAGTGTGTCTGGGATCATTGTCATACTGAAAAATGAAGCCATTGCCAATCAGATAATCAGTTATCTATTGTATCTTTTGTAGATTCAGTCAAATAAGAGAGGACAAAGCTGCTAGTAGCAAAGTGCCTGAAAATACAATTCAAAATTAGTTCTGTGCTCAGTTGTCTGTTATATAGCAAAACACAAAAAGACAAAAACATTGCTCTAAAATTGGTCAGGCACAAGGACTGGAATAAAAAGAGAGTGAAAAAGCAGCCAATGCCTGAATTTTATTTTGAAAGACCTTCAGAAAGCCTGGAGAACTATCAAGGCCACTTAAAATCACAGGAAAGTACAATATGAAGAAATGAGGTGTGACTCAAGACTTTTGCACGCTATTGTAGGCACAGACAACGATGTATCATTAAATGAGAGGACTATACATTAATTTACAATAATTTCCTGGAGCTGTAAAGACTATCTAACCCCTACCATAATTTAACCTTAAAGAGTGTCCTCCCCTTTCAAATTAACAATGCACATTGTGAGAACTGACTTTTTGTCCCCTTTTGGGAGACACTAACCCATAATGTGTCTCTGTAAATCCACTCAAGTCCCCACAACATGACTAATACCTGACCACACACACACTCACACACACACAGAAAACATAGACACCCAGGGTCAAGGGCTGTAAAGCTGAACCAGCTTTAGTGAAATACTGTGTCATGAAGTGTGAGAGGCTGAGCCCCATCACTCTGTGTGTCACCCTGTCTATCTCAATAGCTGCTCCCGTCTCCTGACAGTTATTTTAATCTGCACCCAGCATGGAGCCGGTCTTGAAGCTGTCTTCATTTTACCTCCTCAAAGCCAAGCGCACGGGGAGACTACGTAGCAGTTACTTCTCCTCCAAAATCCCCAAAACATTTGCTTTTGATTTGCAAATAGTGCTGATGTCTTCTTGCCTTTTTTTTTTTCCCTTTTCAGCACCGCTCCACCAAACCCCAGGAGTGCTGAACTTCTCTGTGTCCCAAAGAAAGAGAAGAACAGGCAGCAAAACCACATAACCCAAGCAGAGGTACAAACATCTGACTGGGTGTTCAAACACAGGACTTGGCCCAGTGAAGCATTACTCAGATCATCTCGGTAAAGGTAATGCTGGTGTTAATACGTTCGCTCAAACTTGTAGTCGGCTGTCAGAAACTGGCACTCAATCACCAAATCCCAAGCTCGGGGGCGATCAACTAGTGGACCTGGCACGTGAGAGGCCTTCAAAGGAGCATGAACTCAAACGTACCCCAGTCAATCTAAAATTAAAAGCCCAGGGTTACACAAGCTACTTAGCAATACACACACACGCACACACACAAATACCTGAATTACATTTGTTACTGACATGTGATTCTTTTCATTCACTGCCACTTTTTTTTATGTGGGTGTCCATAAAAGCCTTAATGTTTAGTGTAAAATAATGCCAAGCATATTTCTATGTAAAAATAAAAATGTATGAAACAGATTTAGAAATACAGGGGCAGCTTGTTTACTTATTCTAAAACACAAAAGATGCACACATACAGAAAAACTAAACGCGAGACACAAAAATATGGTCCAAAAGGGGAAAAAATTGGATATTTTATGTGCACCAAAGTGGCCCGTTAAATACTGGAAAGAGTCTCACAGTGCTGCTTGCAGTTTTCGGACGTTAACACTTTTCCCTCCCAAAAGAATGAAGATCAGATAACCAGTTCATTTCTGAGGAAGCCGGCTCTGGGACACAATAATGGCCCAATATTCATCTCAGCTTACTTTAAGGTTAAGTTTGGCTTGACCAAATTTCATTTCCCTGCAATTCAAACACTCAATTTATTAGCGCTGACCACAGGTTTTCCCGGTGCAGTGCGGTGCTGGTCGCGAGTCATTGCATTTAAACTCCTTTCAGATCTGTGTTCGCCAAGTGAGCTGCTGACACAGAGTTGGGGAGTTTTACAACACCCCCCCCCCCAAAAAAAACAACAACAAAAAAAAGAAAAACATAAGAAAATGTTTCTGCACATTTCTCTGAATTTACAGTACTAGAAACCCATTTCACCCTTTCACTACTGCCATTTCTTATAAGACATTTTATTTCGATTGGTGTTCGTCTGTTTTTATTTTTTGTAAAAAACTGTATTTGTATTATATCTCAGGTTGGTGCCAGTTGTATCGCTTGTAACCCTACTGTGCTCATTTCCTGGCATGTCAGTGGTGCTACATTGTCTTAAAGAGAAGATGCATTTGATTTATCAGTCAGTTTATCTGTTTCATTTTGTCATCTGTGACGGTGCGGTGAACCAAATAAATAACAACAAACACATCTGCGGACATTTCCTTTAACTAACCATCTATTTTTTTTATGTGTGCTATGAACG
>VOQK01030701.1:26369-38971 GCA_015052645.1 Benitochromis conjunctus
AGAATTTCATCTTGTGAAATAATGTTGAAGGCGCTGCCACAATCTCTCTTTTAGACACACTGGGTCCCATGGTGTAATGGTTAGCACTCTGGACTTTGAATCCAGTGATCTGAGTTCAAATCTCAGTGGGACCTATCTTTGGAGGTGTTCAGTACTTAATTGCTGAAGATATGTGTCCTGTGAATTACACTTTAATGCAATTGACCAAATGTGTCAGGATAGCTGAGTAGTCAGTGCTGCATAAAGCTCCTTTAGAGGTGTGAGTTGAAAGCACACGCCTGACATCAACGGTTTATTATGCAAAAAAGTGAATGTACATGAGGTTTGTTAACTGTGAGATCTAGGAGAACTCTAATAAAATTTGAAAGACATTGCCTTTCACCGTCAAGATGGAAACCTCACATTTTAGTGAAGAAATAAGTTTCCTGATGCGTGCTCATTCATCCAGGTAAGGAAATCCCACAAAAGTTGATCTGTTCATCTGGACGTAGCGTTTTCACCGGGAGAAATGTTTCGTCACTCATCCAAGTGACTTCTTCAGTCCTAGCTGACTGTATAATGACTGAAACTAGCATCACTGGCGAACAATGGGCTGTGAAGTAAGTTTCTTAATCATTAATATGCAAATCATCATGGCCATTGATCAACAATGACTGATCAAAGACCACTGGTCAATGACCATTGATCACTGATCACTGATCAATGACTACTGACCAACAGCCATGAGTATCATGTGGTACAAGTGGGTGAAAAATTTGTCTTTGTCAGACAAATTTTTCTCATCCTTTCTCATCCAAGCAGAGAAAAACATCCTTGCTAAAGGGTTGAACTTTGTGGTGACATCGAGACAAATCCCGCAAGTTGAACTGATCACAGCCACAGAAACAGCAATTCGAAACAACAACATTGCAGACGTGCAACTGTGAACAAAAGTTTCGGCCTGTCTCAGCAATTCAAAGCCCCCAGCATCCAACATCAGCATAGAGGAGAGGAAGACACTCACATCGTTTAGTAATGACAACAACATTATCATCCTTCCAGCTGACAAGAGTAGGTGCACGGTTTTGTTAAACTGGAAACACTATCATGAGAAAATTTTGTCACTGCTCAGTGACAAGAATACTTATGAGCCCCTGAAATGAGACCCAGGAAGTGGTTACAGGAAGAGGGTGATAGTCTGAAGCAGTTAGAACAAGACAGTGCTATTGACCGGACATCATACCACAGGCTATACCCAGAGGAAGCTACACCAAGTCTGGATAGTTTACCAAAGATACATAAACAGGGTGTACCTTTAAGACCAATTGTCTGTATGATCAACTCAGTCTCCTATAACATCTCAAAGATTCTGGTTTTGATCCTCAACCCGTTGGTAGGCAGCTCTAAACAAGTGTTCCTTCCCAGTGAAGTAGTCACAAGACAGTATCCTTTAATACTTTCACACTGAAGAACAAATCCAAATTTCTGCTCTTCAGCAAAAACTCAAAAGCTTCACAATTCTGATTTTTTTTTTAATGTGCATGTTTGTCAATGTCAGATGTGTGTGAGTGTGCAGTTTACTGTCAGGATGGCCGAGCGGTCTAAGGCGCTGCGTTCAGGGTGCAGTCTCTACTTGAGGCGTGGGTTCAAATCCCACTCCTGACAACAAGAGTTCCATCACAGTGAAGTAGACACAAAACATTTGTGTGCTCTTCAATTTTCAAGGTGTCTGATGAAAGACAGAGAGAGAGAAAAATGAAACTTCACAAGACATCAGTATGATGCGTGGCCATTGTTTTGTTGGATCCCTATAGTTACATAAGGTGTTGTGCTCAGGTTGTCTCCCCTAAAAATATGTCTTCTGATCCAACTTCTGACATCCGAAAATTCCTTTTTAAAAAGGTGAGTAGTGAGGATATTGGTTAATTGTGCAACAGACCACCTCTAACGTTTGCATACATTCACAGTTATTAGCATATACATATATGTCAGTGATCACTGCTCAACAGACACCAGCAATATTGTAATACCTACTTAGTATTATCATATAAGCTAAATGGTATATAGATCATATATGGCTAACTGAATTTTGATTTGCATTTTAAATATACAGCATGCATTCACTGTTTGCCAATGTCATGACTGCTTAGTATTTAATGATTAGATGGTGAGAAGATCCACTTGTTAGTTCCATAACACATGCATCAACAGTTGTCTTCTTGTCCTGAGCGCAGAGAAAGCACACGTTGTCAGGAGAGCAGGTTTGTCAGCATTTCTAAGGAACTCAGGATAAAACTACAGAGTATGTGTTTATTACATAACCAACACAGGTTCCAGTACCTGATGTAGTCTCCAGGGCACATACATAGAATTCTTTTCCTTCTGGTCTCAATAGGAACCCTGAACACTTGTGGACACACTAGTATTCACTGACAGCAGTCTAATAGAGGCATTATAACATGAGTTTTCATGTCATTCAAACAGTTACTGTCATAAAATAAAACAGTTTCCTCTACAATATATTAAACAAAGGTAACATCTTCACTGATTGTGAGCTGTTACCTTCTCAAATTAAGCTGTTTTGTGAATGGTTCACTCTTAAGTGTCAGGTCCCTCGAATGCATATTTCTCAGCTCAGTTAGGATGGCATTTTCTGAAACTTCTTGTTACTATTTTACTGTGACGCTTGTGTAAAAACGTGCAGGTGTGCTTCCCAAGTGACTCTTTAGAGATGAATCGAATAACTTACGTTAGATTATCTAATCTTATCTAGATTAAAAACATAATCATAACATAATCTATAGAGCTCATCACGAGTGGCTGCCATAATCTATCTGTCAGGTTATGCACCCGTGGTCCCATGGTGTAATGGTTAGCACTCTGGACTTTGAATCCAGTGATCTGAGTTCAAATCTCAGTGGGACCTATCTTTGGAGGCATTCAGTACTTAATTGCTGAAGATATGTGTCCTGTGAATTACACTTTAAAGAAAACTGAATCATTCACATGAAAGTGCCGCTAAGTACTAGTCATATACACCAATCAGGCATAAGATTATAACTATTACGGAGGCCTTTGATGGCATGTAAACACCAACTAGAATGAATAAGAACTCCTTTGGTGAATAAAAAAGTTTGCAGTTTATAAGAAAACACTTGAGATAAGTCTGAATCTGGAGTTCAAAGTGGTATAAAAACTATTACAACATACATCTCGTGTACAGAGGCTGCAAAGGTTGCATTTCATATCACCACCACAGACTGAGTTACAGAGGAAGAGGAACTTTAGAGGACCTAGAACCTCTGCAGCTTTTTAAGAATGCATTTGCCCGTTCTATTTGATGTTTGGTTTTCTTTGTAATCACATCATCTCGTTTACTTGGTTGTCCTAAGGTTTCAATCCCGTTTGATGTTTATTACAAGGTTTGGAGCAGTAGCTGCTAACTGCAGTTTAACACTTCATTATAGAATTATTAAAATAAACTGTTGCATTGTTGAATTCTTTACAAAGCACTTGTTAAAAAGGACCTTACTTTTAGAAAAGAATTACAAAACTCCAGATTTTCTCTGTTTATTGCAAAGAATCAGATCAGAAGATTTCAAGTATAAAATATTGTAGCTGTTCTAAACTGAAACACCTTTTGCATTTTACTCTGTAATAATTTTTATTTTTATAGAAGTATGCTTTTTAATTGAACACCAACATAACAACTCACACACAATTTGTGGTGATGTCAATAAGAAACCTAACTGCATCTTTTAACGTTCCATAGTTATGATGAACCACATTTTGGTACAGTGAACGGATTGGTCCCTACATGCATGGTTCCCACCGTGAAGCATGGAGGAGGTGGTGCGATTGGGGTCGGGGGGCTTTGCTGGTGACACTGTTAGGGATTTATTCAAAATTGAAGGCACACTGAACCAGCATGGCTACCACAGCATTCTGCAGAGACATGCCATCCCATCCGGTTTGCTTTTAGTTGGACCATCATTTATTTCTCAACAGGACAATGACCCCAAACACACCTCCAGGCTGTGTAAGAGCTGTTTGACCAACAAGGAGAGCGATGGAGTGCTGCGCCAGTCACCTGACCTATACCCAATCGTGATGGTTTGGGTTAAGTTGGACCGCAGAGTGAAGGCAAAAGGGTCAACGAGTGGTCAGCATCTCCGGGAACTCCTTCAAGATTGTTGGAAAACCATTTCAGGTGACGACCTCGTGAAGCTCATCGAGAGAATGTCAAGAGTGTGCAAAGCAGTAATCAAAGCAAGGGGTGTCTGTTTTAAAGAATCTAAAATATAAAATATGTTTTAGAGTTATTTCGCATTTTTTTTGTTTACTGCATAATTCTATATGTGTTCATTCATAGTTTGATGCCTTCAGTGATAATCTACAATGTAAATAGTCACAAAAATAAAGAAAAACATTAAATGAGAAGATGTGGTCAAACTTTTGACTGGTAGTGTATATGAACCCTTTTATACGTCCACTAACCCCCACACTCACACATTTCATGTAAGAAATATTTGATGAGAATCTAACTTGCAGATTGATTTTGTTTGGTGCGCAATCACAACCACAGACTCTATAGCATTATCCAGGCTGTGGTAATACAAATAAAACCAACAGATAAATAACATAAGCTTCATTTTTTGTCAATTGGTCTTTGCGGACTGATTACCTCATGATTCAGTCAAACCAATCAGCGTCTAGCTCTGACCCAAATACGGAAGCAGCACAGACAGCGGCGAAAGTAAAAGTTGACGCGCTTCCTTGGGCGCGGAAATGCAGTCTAAATGTTTTTTATAGACATTAATTATTAAAACCACTGGAACATCACAACTTATTTAATGCTCCAGATGGCTTCCTCCTGGTTTCGCGTTGCACTTCCGCTTTGTTTTGCGGTTTTATCGGTCGCCCTGGCCATCAGCGGACAGGCTCCCGGTAAGCGGTGAATGAGAGTGTGAAATAGCGAAATAAAAATCATCCTGTCGCGACAGTATTGCGCACTGTCACGGTAGACTGCGTGCTCTTGTTTGTAGATGACAAGAAAGGTAACGGTGATGTAGGTATAATGCTGACTAACAACGCCCCCACCTGGCTCATTTGTGTGTCTTGTGTAACAGCCATGCCGCCCCCTCTCCCCGCTGTCATCGGCGTGTGCGCTGTGGCCGGGATGGCTCTCATCATCTTGAAGATAAAGGTTGAAAACCGGACGTTAAACAGCCTCCTGAGCCAGTATGTGGCGGTGAAGGTTGTAGGCTGGCTCGGCAGGCGGCAGAAAAGGAAACTTGATGCTGACACACTCAAAGTGAAAGAAGTCCAACAGGAGACGCTGCTGAGGCGCTTGCGTAAAAACGCAGATACGTATTATGGAAGACAGTATGACTTCAGCTCAGTTAAAGGTAAGCAGTGAAGTAGATGGCGTTAGGTAGCAAGCAGGCAGAGTTAGACATTTGTGCTTATTCAGCGTTAACGCATGGGAACACCAGGGGTGACAAATTAAAGGAAAGAAACTTGTGCCACCAGCTGCCACCAGACCCCAGAGTCCTTAATGAATGACAACAAATCACAACTTTATTTATATTTGATTCATATTTTAAACGTGTTGCTATGCAAATCTAATTAGAGCTGCAGCTATCTGTCCATTATTTTTATTGTTCTGTGAGCCAGTCAAGCTTTTTTTTAAATTTATTTTTTAAATCTGTGTCATCAAATGTGTTGTTTTCATTGAACAAATGTCCCCCAGACATATTCAGTGTGCAGGTGACTGAAACGGCATTTCATGCATTCAGTGGAATTTGGCTCGCTTTGTAGACTTAACTCTATGTGCTGATTTGTTCTTTAGTTGTGCCAAAAAAGTTGAAGTTTCCAAAAGAATTAATTTTGTGTTGTTACCTCAATATTTGTAGGAAATGTGGGAGGAAAGAATAATAATGCTGTAAGTGAAATTCAGTTTATGTTTCTCATGTTTTTCCCACTTTTTGTCAGATAATTGACACTGAAAACACATGTAGCCTGTACACCTGTAGCCAGATCCAGTCAAATACAGCTGCCATCATTTATGATCATATGTGAATTATTAACATTACATTCATATTCATTTTAGCATCACTCTTTTCATTTCTGTATTACAACACCCTTAGTATTGATGTAAGGAGTACTAGACTATTTGTATGATAATCTGAGAGGAAAATTATCCTGATTACCACAGAATTAAGATGATTCCTTGGGACTTTCTCTTTTCTCTTTCACCTCCACAGAGTCCATTTCATTGTTTCACTTAAATAGTTTGGATAGAGAAGCTGCTGCATGCTGTGTGTCTTGCTGCATGTGTACATTTATTGGTGTCTGCGGTTCACCTGCCTATGCCCTGTGTACATTTAGCAGCAGTACCATACAGTCTGTGGATGAGAGTGTGGTTTCTGAGAGGTCCACCAACTCAT
The DNA here is from genome assembly GCA_015052645.1 of Benitochromis conjunctus. Lineage (NCBI taxonomy): Eukaryota > Metazoa > Chordata > Actinopteri > Cichliformes > Cichlidae > Benitochromis > Benitochromis conjunctus. Next base: position 32,798 of record VOQK01030701.1, read on the forward strand.
TTCTGCTTGATGTTGCTGTTTAAACTATTCACGACAGACCAGGGTATTAAATGAACCTCAGCATACTGGGAAATGTCCCAGTGTTCCCGATGGGCACGGACAATGCAGCAGGTCCTGAGAATTGTGATGCTGAAATCGGGGACTGTTTGATACTTGTGCTTAAAATAAGCACAAATGATGAAAGATGAATGAGAGGTGTCAATGAGAGTTTTGATTTAAACCATGAAATCTGTTTATTTTCCAGATATTAAAGAATTTCAGGCGTGCCACCCTATTACTACATACACGCACTATCAAGACTTAATCAACCGCATCGCAGCTGGAGAAGAGAAGCTCATCATTGCAGAGAAGCCGTTAATTCTGGCCATGACCTCCGGGACGTCAGGATCCAGCGCCATGCTGCTCAGCACTAAGGACACCAACACTGAGTTCTTCCTGCAGGTGAAGTCACTGCTTGATGATGATGATGATGGTGTAGCCCGTGCGCTGTGCATGGAAATGTTACTGATAATACTCGCTGTGTTTCCATTAGGGAGTGACTGTGTGTTTAGCTGCGATGCAGCAGGCATTCCCTGAGACCAAGAGCCTTCAGCGCACCACCAAGTTTTTTTACACTCCTACTTTTCGGCAGTCTGAGGCCGGAATTCCCATCGGCCCAAACTCCTCGACACCAGCCTCTTCACGCCACATCTTAAACCTGTACACGACTCCAGCACCTGCCTTCGAGGTACAATCAACAAGCCTGACAAGTGTTCAGCCTTTGTGTGACCGGTTCTGTAAAAATATCTTCTGTTTCTTCAGGTTCCCAGTGAGAAGGACACCCTCTATTTGCATCTTCTTTTTGCGCTGAAAGATCCTAATGTGGGAACACTGGAGTCCAACTTCGCCTCCACAGTTTTCTATGCCTTCAGTGCCCTACAGGTACACAGTTGTTTGTCATGAATAAGTTACTTTTGTTGTTTTTACGTGTTGTTTTTTTTTTTCTTTTTTATGCGAGCAGAGGCATAAAAACAGGACTTAATGGGAAACCGTAAAGTATGTAAAGTAATCATGAATTCCATCCTTTAAAGAAAAGCATTAGCAATCTTATTTCTTGTCTATTTTGAGGGACAACATTTCGTTGAGCAGTAGCATGCTGTTGTTGTCCTTCACATGTGCCTCATTTCTCTCTCACTGGGACATCATCTAGTAAAACAAGATGAAATCTTGAGTCAGGTGTTTATCTCCCACTGACTGATTAAAACATTTGTTTTAATTGCTTTCATGAATAAAGGCTTAGGTAAGTCGTTTCTGCCTAATATGCTCTCGGTCTCATAGGAGCGTTGGCAGGAACTTGTGGAGGGCATTGAACGGGGGAAAATCAGCACTGCTCTATCTCTGGAGCCCAAAGTGAGGGCCAGGCTTGAAGCGCTAATGAAGCCAGACCCACAGAGAGCTGCCCAGCTCCGGGCCCACTTCCAGGACAGCTTCAGGGGGATTGCCAAGCGCCTGTGGCCTCATCTGAACCTGGTCCTGGCAGTGGACTCGGGCTCCAATCAGATCTACGGTGAAATGTTGAGGGAGAACTACTGCAAAGGAGTGCCTTTCTACTCGCCCTTCTACGCTGCCACTGAAGGTAAGAGCCTCATTTACATTTTTAAGACGTTTAATTAAAAACTGTTGCAGTTGGGCATTTGTAGGGTTTCTGTATGTGGATGAGGTCAGCTCTCATTGTCTGTGCCTCTGCAGGTTTAATTGGGGTGAACCTGTGGCCTCAGGAGTCAGAGAGACGTTACTTGCTGTGCCCTCGCTCAATGTTCTGCGAGTTCCTCCCAGAGAGCAGCCTGGATGAGGAGGCCCCTCACACGCTGCTGATGGAGGAGGTGGAGGAGGGAGAAAACTATGAGCTGCTTGTCACAAATGCTTCAGGACTTTTCAGGTTCGATTTCATCTACAAACAAATATAAATAACTGCAGTTGAATGTTTACGTCCTCATGATTGTGATGGGGTCACACTGCATTTTAACATGTTCTAAATTTGGTTAAGGATCAAATGGAAGTGTTCGTGTTTGATATGTGACATGTTTTCGTTTGACACTCACCGGACACTTTATTAGGTACACTTTACTACTTTTAGGTTGGACCCCCTTTTGTCTTAATTCTTCACAGTACAACTATAACAAGCGCTCATATTTACCTGTATATTTCCCTTGTTACAGATATCGCATTGGAGACATTGTAAAAGTTGTTGGATTTCACAACCAGTGTCCCATCGTGGAGTTTCAGTACAGGTACAGCATTGGACAGCCGTACAGTTTGTTATGCTGTTTGTGTGTATATATAAGGCGTGACACGATACTTTCTCCTTGCTTCCGTGCTCCATTAGACGAGGTCAGATGCTGAACGTTCGAGGAGAGAAAGTGTCAGAAGCATTGTTCCTCAGTGCTTTGAAGAAGGCGGTCACTCAGTGGCCAGGAGCTCAGCTGGTTGACTACTGCTGTGCTGAGAGTGGCATCCTGGGTAATGTTTGTTCTTGGTTATACCCTTAAATCATAGAAGTTTGAATATGATGTGAAAACTACTGAACTCTTTTGCACCATATTTTATTTTATTTATTGTGGCGTTGCAGGAGATACAATTGGTGGCTCGGACCCTCACTACCAGGTGTTCTTAGAGCTGAAAGGTGTGAGGAGGCTTACGGAGGAACAGCGACATAAGGTAAGATAAATCCTAATGAAGGTCTCCATCAGACAGCATGTTTACAGTCTGTCATTAAATCACTTCACCTTGTTTTTCTGTTTGGCGTCTCCTCTCTTGCTTCCCAGCTGGACATTTCTCTCCAGCAGGATTCGGCAGTCTACAAATCCTTCCGTATCAAAGGCAGCATCGGGCCAATGAGAGTGCAGCTGGTGGCAGAGGGAGCGTTTAACGAACTTCGTATGCAGATGATGGCGTACTCGAGCACCTCACCCAATACGTTCAAAATGCAGCGGGTGCTGCGCAGGAAAGAATACGCTGAATTCCTTCTGGGAAAAACGATTTCCTGAAATCACTTACAGACTCTGTGATGAATGTTGGATTAATTTTTCAGTTTTAGTTTGTTTATGACTGACATAATGAAGTGTGTCTTTGGGAGATGTTAACCACGATGCATTATCTCTCATTTTTGAACAATAAAAATGCACTTTTGGCTGTTTTTATATTCTCAACTATATCTCTAAACTAGTTCCAAAACATTACAGAAGGCTCACTCGTACCAAACTTCCTTTTTTTCCCCCCAAATTTAGAAGTTTTCCGAGCATTTCCACTAGACAAGTGCCAAAATGGTGATACCAGCACCAGAAAATCTTTGAGCTATGTTGAAATGTAAGCTTCAGCTGCCATTCCTGACTAAATTTCACCTCACTTTTCTCAGATGTTTTTTTCTGGGCAGGTAAAGGCAAAGCAGAATAACATGCAGTTAATATCTTGTATTTTTAATGGAGTTGCTTAAGCTTTCATTTTATACCATCTGTTACTAAATGTTGCACCATCTAACGGTCCCATTTTGTGAAATTGCCTGTGATGACTAAAACAACATTTGGCAAGATTTAAATCTCAAAACGCTATGTGGCTGATTTTTGTGTTTTTGGTCCCTTTGGTATTGTTAGACAGCATGTGCTGGTGAAAGTAATTATGCTATTTTTAGCGTAGTTAATTATCTGACATCATATGTTTATTGGTGGAAGTCGTGTTTTTTGGGTGGTTCTCTTTCAGATTGTGCAGACTTGGCCGGCTTCTTGTTTCATCTTAGAGTGAAGTTGACCCGTCAGACCGGAAGAGCTGATTACTGGTAGCCATCCTTAGCCTCTAGACTGTAACTGATGACGCTTATGAAAGCAAGAAAACCTTCAGTATATGCCTGCTCACACTGTTCAGCACCTGTACTGCTTATTTCTTTAGTTGCATCATAAGCAGAGTGCTATAGGAGTGCCAGGACTTTGCTGTCACCACTAGAGGGAGCTAGTCTAATATGTAAGACATGCAGCAGGTATTGCTGTCTCCCACAGGTCCAGCATTTAACTGCTTGTCCGCCTTAACTGAAGCAGTGAATTCCTTTTGATAGCTCTGTCTGTGAGTGCTTTCAGCTGAATTAATATCATCTTCTTATAAGTAATCAAGATTTTGTAAAAAGGGGAGCAAACAAAAAAGACGGAGAAAGTGCATATTTATATTTATATTGTAGAGTAATCCTCACATCCTTATTTAATTCTGTGAGATGTTTTGTTGCCATCTTTAACCTCAAAGAAAGTCTGAGTCTGAATAAGCCCCGGTGTGAGCCAACTGCTCTCCTGCAGGTCGATTCGTTCACAAAGTGGGCTAATATTTTTAGAAACGCCCCATTTCAGCAGAGATTTGACACCGTTCTCGCTTTATTTTGGCTTCATAATGCCTCAACTGTATATACAAGTGTTACATTTTGGCTTAAGAAAGCTGGCAAACACCGCACTGCATGGAAGAACTTAAAACAATATGGCACTAATTTTATATCAGGCCCTTTTCTTAAGTATCCACTCAAAAACAAGCTTAGATTGAGTGTATTTCACAGTTGTGTATGTAAACAGCATTATTGGTGTGGTTTCACATTGAAATATATTTTTTGGCAGGTACTTTCATTCTTCCATTTGCTGTTTATTCCTTCCAGATTGTCTTCTATCTCTTCTCGGTTGTTTAGTTAGATGGTTTGTGTCTTCCTCTGCCCGCCGTCCTCACAGGCCCAGAGGATTTACAGACACACAAACGCTCAGAGCTCGCGACCGCACATCTGCTCTCTCACAAGTTAATTCATTGTAAACAGACAGATTTGAGAAAGGCAGGCCTGACTTCTCAATGGGATGCGGGGGGGGGAGTGTGTTGGAGTTAGAGAAGGGATGCTGCAGGATGTGTGAATCGCCCTGACTGCAGAGTTTATCTGGCATTCAATTTAAATCAGGATTAGGGTCGTGGATTTTCATTCAAGTTTGGTAATTACAGTCAGTTCAGTCAGCAGAATATTCAAGGAATTGATTTTCAGACGTTATTATGTGCATAATTAAGGGGCCAAGGAGAATTTTACAAGCACGCCAGCAGTTCCCTTAAAACTGAGAACTATGGGAAATGTAGTTGGGGATAATATTTCACCTGACCCTCTGTGCGTCACTCTGTCACATTAGACCGCGGAGATGATCGTGAGCATGTTTAATGCATTAGCCTCTTTATTAGTGACAAGCAGCGACGGATGAACTACAAGAAGAAGGGACAATGAGATGTCATTAAAAATAGAAAACAGTGAATGGCTGCCAAGGCTTGAATAGGATCCGAGAGAGGAAACGATACTCTCTTAAAAGCCTCCAAGCTTCTCTTTTACTTTCACTGTCTTTTTTTTTCTCCACCTTTTTTGTTCCTCCTCCAAATCAAGCTCACCTCTGCTACCAGCAATTAACATTTAATGCGTTTGTGGTTTTGTTAAATTAGCCCCTAAAATACCCACCTTCGGCGGATGTAACAGCTTTCATCTCTTCTCTGATGTGCCTATTCTCAGAAGTCTGCAGCTGCTTTCAGAAATGTTAGTCAAGATAAAAACAAATGCACTTTTTTTTTTTTTCCCCAGCATGAAGATTAAAAATGCAATTTCTGGTGAGAGGAAACACCCACACTGCTGCTGAATCTGCTAAATCTTTCCAAGATTACCAACCCCCACAAGAAATTTCTATTATATTTCTTTCCTCATCATTTTTGTTTACTTGACTCCCAATTTGCATTGAGATGCATTTGATGGATGGCGCAGAAAATATGTAGGGAAGATCTCATTCTTTTATCTTATTTTGCAGGGATGTTAGTGGGTATTATTGTGTATGTTGTAAGTCTTTTGAGTCACAAAACAGCCGTAACAAAACATTCTTGAGGCCCATTGACTTCTAATTGGAATATGGAGGATTTTAGGATTTATTCTAGGTCTTTTCTTTACTTCTTGACAAAACAAAGCAACTGTAGGTTCTCATCTGGTGCCTCATACAAATACCAGTGATTTAAAAAAAAAAAAAAAAAAAAAAAAAAAAAAAAAAAAAAAAAAAAAAAAAAATAAAAAAAACAAATAAATTTATTTTTTTTTTAAATTAAAAAGGGAAAAAAAAAAAACCCCCCCAACCCACCCCCCCCCCCCCCCCCCACCCAAAA
>VOQK01030701.1:40228-55386 GCA_015052645.1 Benitochromis conjunctus
GTTACACTTGATCCCTTCGTCAGCTGCTCGTGACTGCGACTCTTAATTTCTCCTTTTCGAGACTGCACCCGAACCTCTGCATTGTTGGAGTGAGCTATTTTAGTCCTCCCAAAGCTGCACTGTTGGTTTACTGAGAAAGCATCGCTCGAGGAAGGGTGGCAGCATTTACTGTAAATGTGCGTCCCTGCGGCTGGTGCCGGAGAGTCACCCTCAAAGTCTCCCGTACCTGCTGAGACTCCCTGGAAGCTACCTGCTGTGCCTTTGGGATGGTGTGACCTCAAGCCAGCAGGTGACCTTCCTAAATCGGGGTCAAGATGCCGGTGATGAAGGGCCTCCTGGCCCCGCAGAACACCTTTCTAGACACCATCGCCACACGCTTCGATGGCACACGTAAGTGTCCTGTGAGGCTGAGCTTCTCTGATAAATGCTCACACAGTGGCCTGTTGTTTTAGGTGCTGACTTGGACTTTCTTTAAATCTATTGTGAGGTCATTTGTCTCCTCTTTTCTTGTCAGTTTTTAAAACACAGCTAATAAACTAAAGTAATGGAAGTTTTGTGCTGTCATCAAATCAAATGCAGACTCCTGTGCTGTGTTTTCATTGAGAGAGACCCCACTGCCTGAATTAAAGTGTGTTTCTCTTCATTCTCTGCTTTAAACTTGGACATAAGTTGGATTCAGCTTTTCTCAGGTCATCACAATCAGTGCAAACTTCCTGACTAAAATAGCATCTGCTGCTGGTTCCACTGGAATTCAAAAAAAGTTTGCTTGTACTCGACAGATCACATTTGTTTCACACATTTAGCTTCACAGTAGCCGAGCAGCCATTAGGCAGCGCTGCCATTTTTGCTTGGCTCGTGCCTCTTGTTTTGTACCTTGTGCCCCTCTCAGGGGAGGTTGCGGCTCGTTGTAAATAAATGCCACGGGGACGTCTGTGTTTTGTTTGTTTGTCGATTCAGCTCATCCTCCCTCGGCTGGTTTCAGCAGCCAGATTGAACGGATGGCTCGCTGTGATTCTTAGAGCTCGGTCTCCGTTCCACTTGGAGAAATATAAACACAGTGAAATGGGAGACATTACCGTGTAAGTGATGTGCAGGGTATGCAATTATAGGTTCAATTTGTGAGCTGGGTATTCTAATGAGATGTTTCTCAATTTCTTAAAGCACACTTACACTCTGCCCATCAGGAATTGTTCTCGTATCTGAGCGCTAAAGGAGCTAAAATTCAAAAGTGGAGTTTTGTGAGCCGAGAGGATTCGCACTCAATCTAGAGATGATGTGACTACTGCGCAGTTCAGCTGGAGGGCCAGGAGGTCAAACAGGCCCCATGCGGCCTTGAGCTAAACATTTCACTGTTGACAGTAATGTTGAGGAACATGCAGTGCTCTTTAGGGTGTTTCAGGGTGTCACAGGACTCTTCTCTATTTACTTGTTGTATTTTGGTCATGCAGCCATTAGATCTAGAGCTGAGCCCACTTCTAAAACTTCACAATAAAACACAAACGACAGTAAACAGGTGACAAATTAAAGGAAAAATATTGCCTTAGTAAGGTGGTGGACCACGAGGTGACGTCAGATCAACCTCATTGTTCAATAGCTTTAATTCTACAAGTCAGAGAGTCTCCCTAAAGGTTTTTCTCATTTAATAGATATTTCCTTATTTGCTGGGAGTACAACAACTTTGTTATGATTTGACACTTCCTTCTAAGTCAGCGGCCACATACAGCTCACTTTGATCTTAAATGCGCCAGATCAGTGAAACTTCCCTTTCTGTGAGGGTGAAGAAGTTATCTATAACTTTAATCCCTGAGATATATAAAAATAAGAAAAAGAAATTAAATTTCTACAGCACGTCTCTTTTTTATATACAGAAAATCTGTCAACATGACTCTTTAGGCTTTGAAGTAAGAAATAAATATGTAAAATTACAGAAAAAGTAATGGTATCTCATTGCCCAGACTACTCTGTAATTATATTATTCACTTTAAAATAGTATGAATGGCCATAGGAAAGGACTTTATCGGTAGCCAGAGCTGTGAAACGTATAAAAATATGGTTAAAAGTCCAAAATTTACGCACGTCACATTTTCCAAAGCCGTCCAGTGGACCAGATTGAAGTCTGTGCTTGGCCAAATCTAACCCCCAGGCCTTATTTTTGACCACCCCCGCTCTAAGTGAACCCAAACTACCCAAGAAGATACCTCCCATGGTTTAATTAACCCACCAGATACCCTTGCTCTTAGTTCAGTGTTCAGGTTTTCCTTTAATTTGTCATCTATTTATATATACTGTAGTGCCTGTTTTGAGTGTATAACGTTCATTCAGAACAAAAGATAAAATCAATAAAAACATGTAGCTATTGGCGGGATGTGCATCTTTGCAGCTACATTTTTTTTTCCAACTCATTCTCATCCCTGCCATAAGGCTGTGGCTCCTACAGGAGTGGCAGAGTGCCCACTGCTCAAAATAGCTTCCTTCCTGTTGCCCGGGTGACAGGGTCCTGCCACTTGACATGGATGATGCTCGAACACTTTGGACTTGGAGAAAAGATGGTCGACTAAAGAGAAAACACTTGAACTTGCTTTCTAATTAAGGACTTGTATGCAGCTGGTCTCTTGTTCCAGAAAAGAGCATCTTAAAACAAGTGGCATTGTGGGTCGTGCACCTGCAGTCGCTCTTTTGTGTCTCCCCCAACTCCCGTCGGTCTGGTGCGTGCAGCATTCATTAGAGTGTTTGTTTTTGTGGGTTTCACTTAAATGTTTGAGTTTTACTGGCTAAAATTTAGACACAGGGAGCCTGCATTCGTATTTTCAGGATGAAGAAAAAAAATAGTCTTTGTGATACTCCAGTTCGCTTTGCTGGGAAATCAGTATTACCAGTCCTAAAATATGCCTGGAGAAGATTTTTAATTATTTTTTTAAAGACTTATTTTAATGTTAAATTACTCAGAATTAATTGTATTAATTGAAAAATGTAAGTCAAGTCAAACTCCTCATCAAGATTCAGTTGAATTTGAAAATCAATCTTCATACACAGGAAACATGTAAAAAAATAGCAGGTCTCAGTTTAAATGAGCCAGCACATCATCGCTTATTGTGCAGCTACACAAAGACAACACACCACCAATCAAACATGATGCCTGCTACGTCATTTACTAAAGTACAATATTGAAAATAAAGTTGAAGAAGTATGATTAGATCAGAAAAAATACTCTTCATGCAAACATAACCCTTGGCTAGACTCACCAATTACAGTTTAGATTAGTTCATCGGCCACTTCATTAGGTACATGCTGCTAGCACCGGGTTGGACTCTGTGCTGCTGGAAAGCTTGTTCGGATGTGATGTGACAGCTGCACATCCAGGATGAGAATCTAACGTTCTACGACATCCCAAAGGTGCTCATTTGACTGAGATCTGATGACTGTGGAGACCATCTGAGTACAGTGAACTCCTCATCATGTTCAAGAAACCAGTTAGAGATTTGTGACATGCTGCATTATCCTGCTGGAAGAAGAAAGTCAGAAGATGAGTACACTGTGGTCATAAAGAAATAGACACGGTCAGCATTAATAATCAGGTAGATTGTGGAGTTTAAATTATGTTCAGTTGGTATTAAGGGACCAAACTATGCATAGAAAATATTCCCCACACCATTACATCACCACTGCCAGCCTTAAACATTGACACAAGGCAGGATGGGTCCATATTTTCATGTTGTTTACTTCAAAGTGTGACCCTACCATCAGAATGCTCCAGCAGAATCAGCACTCATCAGACCGGTCAGTGTTTTTTCAGTCTTCTCTTGTCCAGTTTTGGTGACCCTGTGTGAATTGCAGCCTCAGCTTCCTGTTTTCAGCTGACAGGTGGCACCCGGTGTGGTCTTCTGCTGCTACAGCTCATCTGCTTCAAGGTTCATTTAGAGATGCTCTTCTGCATACCCTGGTTACAGCAAGTGGTTATCTAAGTTTGTTGCCTTCCTATCAGCTCAAACCAGTCTGACCATTCTTCTCATTTCCCTCAGAGAACTGCTGCACAATGGATACTTTCTCTTTTTCACACCAATATCTGTAAACCTGTAGAGATAAAATTCTGAACAATTCAGACCAGCCCGTCTGTCACCAGTAACCATGGCACAGCAGGTTGTCTTGAACATGTCTGCACACCTAAATGCTTTGAGTTGCTGCTATGGAATTGACTGGCTAGATATTTGCACAAAAAGCATTTGAACAGGTGTGCTTAATACAGTGGCTGATTGTATTATGCAATATTTATGCAAGCAAAATTATTTGTAGGTTTCTATATGAAACCTGTGCAGTCTTTTACTTTTACAATTTGTATCATGTGAAGTAAGTTAATGCTTTTTATATCGTTGTACATTGAACCCCAGTTTCTTCTGTAATCTAATATTTTCCCAAGCAATGTGCAAGCAAGTTTAAAACATAAAATGATGACGAGGTAAAAGTTTCTTACAACAAAAATGGCTAAGTCCATCAGTCTGAGTAAAGAATGCATTTAGATCAGCGGAACCAAAAGAAGCTCCACTGCTGAGTGAGCAGCCTCACAGTCAAACATTGTCCAGAAATTTTATTTAATGTGCCACTCCAACTAAGCCCCTGCCTTGACTGCCATATATAATAAGAGCAGCATCTCGGACAGTTATTTCATCATTATGTTCCTGCATGTCCATGTAATTATTTCCACTATGCAAAACAAGGCTGCTTTGTGCTTTTGTGCATCTTTTTGCTCTGACGGACCAAATAATACATTATCTTAAAAGCCCCAAATCTTACAGTCATTATCTATTGTGCAGCTTCACATTGAGCATTTTCAGGGTGTTTCAGGGTAATTTCTCCACCGAGAGTTTTTTTTTGTTTATCCTCATAAATATTGATGTGGCTGTGCTTGACCTTAGGAATAACAGTTGTTAAAGCGAAAGCAATTTTAAGTTGCTTATAATTTAACGGTTCCTGGTCTGAGACAATTACCCAGCTGAACCGCCCTGCGGTAAGCAAAATGTCAGTGCAGGTTAGGTCGATAACCTTTGACACACACAGCACAGTATTTGGCTCACAGCAATGTCAGCGTCCATGTTTCCCGAAAGGAGATGTCTCCCTGTGTGTATCCGAGTGCCTGTGCTCAAGGCAACAAAACCACATCACGCTTTAAAAAAAAAAAAAAATCTCTTTGTTGGTTTGAATTAATTTTTTTTTTATTATTACTATTTCTGAAGGGCTTTTATAAAGGATCAAAGGTCAGGGTGAAGTTACAATTGCAGTTCTGGCTGTAGATTTGTTTTGCACATCGGCAGTCTGGATACTCATCGTCAACACTGGCTAAAAACCAGTTTCCATTATTCTGGCGGCACAAGCAGTGTGCTCTGCCTGTGTGTGTTACAGTATAGATGCCTGTCCTTTACACCCATCTCCACCTCCCCAAGCTCTTTTACGCGACCTCCCCAGCAGTGCTTTCAAACTGACAGCAGTACTTGCCCTGTGGGGCAGCGTAACCATGGGGCAGCTGCTGGCAAAGATGGAAAGTGGGTTTATTTTCTCCCTAAACACTTTTCCAATAAAAGGCAGCTAAAGAACCAAAGAGGAGCCAGGAAAGAGTGTCAGGCTGAAGCTTACAGAGCTCATTGTTACCCAGCAAATGAGCGGGTCTTAATGGGCAGCTGCAGAAACCAACACCAAATCGAAGCCAGATGATAGCTGAGACTCTTTAGTGGCTGTATCCTTTGCTGCGCTTTTTGTTTTTTTTGTTTTTTAAAAGTCAGTGGTAACAGGTGGTAAATTTTGATTTGTAAATCTGGAATAGGCTCTGCTGTAATTGTTGAGGTTGGTGGTTGAGTCCCCAGGTGGCTTACTCCATGTATGCTGGTGTTTTCAAGCAACACACCGAAATAAATCTGCTTCTAATGTGCAGGTCTGCACCTTACATTGCAGCTCCGCCTCCATCGGTGTGTGAATTTAGGTGTGAGTGGGTGTGAGGCTTTGTAAAGCACTTTGCACTGTTCTTGGTATAAAGGGGCTACGTAGCTGCAGTCTTTTTTACCTTTAGCAGGAGTCAGATCACGACTGCACAGATACTTTTTTTTCTGTCTTTGTGTGTAATTCAAACATCTTTATTAATCGTTGACATCAAAGGGACAGATTGTCCCACGTGCCTCTTTGTCAAACCAGTGACCCTTTCCCCCTGCAAGCCCACTCCTTCTTTTGCTCTCACCCATCTGCCCCAATAACTAATTACATGCTACTGAGTGGTAATTAGCTTCTGAGGAAGTGGCCAGGCCTCTTGGGCTTCATCTGTCTTTTATGCACAGAAGAACTCTTATATGGACACGAGGCCGGCTGCTTGATGTTAGCAGTAGCATGTAGTGTCATCATGTCAGATTACAGTTGTAGCGAGTCAGCACAGATGTGTAATTAAGGAAGCCAGAACAGCTGAGCGGCTACTGGAAGCAATATCCCTCAGAGGATTACAGACTAAGAATTGAGGCATTGTCACAGCCACACACACACATATGCACATAAACAGATTCACAGGCACAAACTGTTTACAGTGCGGTACATGTGGTTGCTGGATTGCTAAACTTATTAATGAAGAAATAAATATGCGACTGTAGAAGCTGAAGTAAGTAAGGTGAAAAGCTCTTGTTCAAATGCTTTCTTTCAGGAAATAAAATGATTTACTGCTAAAGTGAACATACATCCAAATATTAGATTTATGATTTAACATTTCGGAAAAGTTCAAATCGAGCATCAGAATGAGGAAAAAAAAGGGGATGTAAGTGATTTTGAACGTGGCATGGTTGATGATGCCCGACCGGCTGATCTGAGTATTTAAGAAATAGCAATAGCAGATCTGCTGGTAAGTAGATCATTACCTCACAATCATCTCTGGGGCTTACAGAGGATGGTCTGAGTCCAGTGACCATCAGTTCTGTGGGTGAGAAGGCCTTGTTGATGCCACAGGACAGAGGAGAATGGCTACACTGCTTTGAGCTGATAGGAAGACAGTAATTCAAATAACCAATCATTACAACCAAAGTTTGCAAAAGAACATCTCTGAACACATAACACATAAACCTTGAAGCAAGTAGGCTGCAGCAGCAGAAGACCATACCAGGTGCCACTCCTGCCTGCTAAGAACAGGAAACTAATTCACAATTCACACAAGCTCATAGACGTTGTAGTAATAAAGCGTGACGTTAGATAACGCACCATGTCATAAAGCTCAAATCACCACAAACTGGTTTCTTGAACATGACAATGAGTTCACAGTACTCAAATAGCCTCCATAGTCAGCTGTTCTCAATCCATCTGAGCCCCTTTGAGATGTGGTGAACCAGGAGATTCACCCCAGTGTTTCCAGCACCTTTTTGATTCTGTGCAGGAAGAATTAAACCAGTTCTGAAGGCAAAACAGGGTCCAAATCCTTATTAGCGGGATGCACCTAATAAGGTGAGTGTATGACAAAGCTGGACTGGTGTTATTCAAAACATCTAAAGCTCAATAATATAAAGTATTATATCATGTCCAATATACATACAGTGTACAGTTTATTTTGACCATCTGTGGAAACCAGTGGCTTCACACAAAATGCAAATTCTCAGGCTTTATCAGGTTTATCTCAGGCTATAAACTCAGCTATCTGACAATAATCTCATGTTTAATTTACAGGTTTAACATTATAAAAGTCAAGTCAAAAATTATCTGTTTAATCAATCTCTTTTTAAAGAAAATAAACATCATTCTCAAACTGGTGCTTAAATATAGGGTCTCTTTTGCTTTGACTGGTGTTTTGTAAGTCAACCCAGACGTTATCATTGACCAAAAGCCGGTGGGACTTTGGATTCATTTGCATAAAATAATCTCTGTGGGAAATAAAAGTTTATGAGACTTGCACATTATTCAGTAAGTTCTTCTTTTTCACCTGAATTAACAAAATAATTTCCTAAATTCGGGATAAATAAAGCATATCTTCTCCTAATGAAAGTGACATCTCTGACAGATGTAAATATTTTTAGAAAAAGCTTTTACCACGTGACTACTCCGCAGTGGGTTATTTATGAATATTTGACATTTTAAATTAAAAGAACGCCATATTTTTATCTTGTTTTTTTTTTTTTTGCATTTGTGAAATGGAAGAACAACAACATCTTAAACTCTTTGCATATTCTAACTATTTATTTTAATTACAAACAAAATTTAACTATTATGAAGTGGAGGAAAAACTATCCAATAGCATGTATAGTATACGCCTACTTAACAAAGCAGCTGTGAACCTCTACACCTCTCAGAGCTTCCTTTGATAATAAATAAAATACTTAGCAGCCTATTAGCTTTATACAGTAAAAGTAAACAAAAAATAGGAAAGTTTCAATTTGATTTTGACAAAAGTCCAGCAGCAGATCAAGCATACCAGGAAGCCAGAAGCGTTGGCGGTGAAAGCACACAAATCTGTCCACACACTGTTAAATTCTCCATTTCTTGTGTGTTTTTAAGTTAAAACATTTTTAAAATCCATAACTAGATACTGTATTTTTGTGTCTATATCACTGCATATGACCTTAACTGAGGTTCACAGGGAGCCATTAGAGATGGGCAAAAGCCACAGCTTCAACACCCCTTATCTCACACAACCAGCAACAATTGCTTGACTTAATCATCAATTAGTTAATGAAAAAAACAAATGATGACTGAAAGATTGGAACTGGAAGTAAAATGCTAACTCATTTAAAAGTTCTAGCACACTTTAAGAAAACATTTCAATTTGCCCATCCATAAAACTTTGCATACCTCCAAACACAGCATAAAAGTTTTTCCCTTCATGGCCCATTGGTTCTAATGTTTCCTTACACAGTGATTAATGACTACCCCTGCCCTTGACCTATTTAAAGGACTGATTTAGGGATGCTGAGTAGAGATGTACCTATTCTTAGGTAAACATTACATAAACCAGAGATGAATGCGGTTGCTCTCTGACACTTGCTGGCTCACTGAGTTAGGGTGTTGGGAATTTATAGAACATGAAAAAGAGGCCATGTTTCTTTTTTCCAGCTGGATAGGCAATCGCATCTTGTTCCACCATTGTTTCTAGGGTGGAGGGTTTTTTTTAGATGTGAAGTTTCAGGATACTTTCTATTCAGAGTTGTGACTTTACCTGCAAAAAAAACCTTCATATACAGTATCATAAGAAAATAACAGGTGTGAATCTTTGTTCACAAAGATCTGCAGCAGACTATGGCACAGAAATAGTACAGTTTTTCCTTGCTGAACACCATCAAGCCATAGCATAGACAGGCATGAAACTTCCTATGCCTGCTGATGGATCAGACTAATGCCTGTCTCCTTCTATAATTCCACAGTGACAGTTTAGTTGCTGCTCGCTGCACACCCAAGAAAGGTTGTCACCGCTCAGAAAAGACATCCCCTGTGGACTGCTTTCTGTTCAGCCCGGCCAATTAAAGTGCTAGATTGTAGAAAGTGCAGCAGCAGCTGTTTAATACTCGTTCTTACACTTTCCCTCTGTGGAATCGTGAGCATACAGAGCAGTCTATCGGTCTGTCTGTCTGTGTGCTGCCTCTCGCTCTCTGGGCACAAAATCTGCAGCCTGACGTTTTCAATTTGACGGCAGAGACAAGTCAGTTACTTTGCTGAGGCCTCAATAGTGACTTGTTCAAAGAATTAATGAGCAAATATGCATACATACTTCCTGGATTATTACAGCAAATTCGGTATAAAGATGAATTATGTTTTTAGTACAGCAGATTTCAAACCACAGATATTTTTCCATAACCTTAAAGTGTGTGTGTTTTCTAAAGTCTAAATCTTTCTATGAGATCCATGGTGTATCTACTGCTTATGAACACCATAATGCAATCCAAAGTAGTAAAGCCATACTTTTTGTGCTGACAGGTTCAGCTACAGTATCTGTTAACGCTTCCAGCTGCAGGCTGTTTTAGTTTGTCTGCAAAAGTCATTTTCTGCCAGACTATGTTTCAATCACCACATTCTGCCTGGAAGCCTGTAGGTGAGGAGTCACAAATCTGTGACTGTAAGCTGGTGGTTGTTTGACACTTGCTGATCATTTGTAAAGACACAAAAACTGGAGATTGATGATTGTTTTCACTTCTTTGTTGCAAAGTTGTGAAAAGAGATTGAAATATGGGTTTGGCTGTGTGTCCTAAAGAGGAAACGAATCCGGAAAACAAAGTGGTAATATCAGCTCAGTGACTGAAAATACCCAGCATTATCCAGATTAAATAAACATTATATAATATGGGTTACGTTTTGTTTTGTTTTCTTAAATCTTCGCAACAGTGAGTATGCTTCTATGTATTGCATTTAGAAAATAGGGATTTCTCACAGTGTGTTGCATTTCAGTGCTCTTCCTACAAGTCATTCTGGTAGACAAACAGCCACAATGTTTGCCAAACAATGGAGCAAGGTCACATGCTTGTAGCAAGCGAAGGAACATGTGACATCAAACTCTATCCTGCCATCAAGTTTAACATATGCAGGTATGCAGAACAAATGTAGAGCCTGTGAATACTCCAGCCTTGAGTTACTGGGATAAGATCTCAGACTGGTGAACGCGTTTTGTGTCTTTATGTCCTGCAGACATAACTAAACAAGAGCAAGTGAACTACGCAATAAAGAGAGCTGTCCGTGGTGCTGAAACAAAACCAAAGCAGTGCTGTTTTGGTGCGGAATTAAACAAGTGCAGAGGCAATAACCACAGCATATGATCCACATGTAAACTAAACCAAATATCCCACCACGTCAACATGCATAGATTTTCTGCAGCTTTCACTGCAGTACACTGTATTTTCTAATTTGTAGTTCCGTAAACGTGGCATTACATCAGTGCCAAAGGACAAACAGGACAAACAGGTGAACGAACCTGTTCAGTCAAATTAAACAGAGTCACACACTCTGGCATGTTATAAGATGAAATCGAAAAGGTGAAATTGACTGTGGCTTTATATTGGTCATTCCTAAAGCACACAGTCATATTTCATGTTTATGTTTATATTCCACTGGCACATTTCAATTTTCCTCCATCTCTCTATTATCCATTTGATTTTTAAATTGAAGAGTCAAGACTCTTCTCGGTCCATATCCTCAAATTAGCAGTAAGCCTAGAGTAAGCCTAAAGCCCAGTGGGAAAATTGGTCACTAACCTTAATGGTGCTCGTAAACCCCAGTCGACTGTTTTATGTCATACTGTCTGCAGCACATGATGCCAGTTTCTTGCAGCAGCATTCAACATTCCTAATAACCACCATCAAAGATCAGAAATGCACTGATGAAGGCTTGGGGAAATTAATTTAGTTTGAAATTGAGTCCACACTAAACTCTGATTTATGTTTTCTTTGAAAAGCTTTGAATTAAATTCAAAGAACTAACCAGACTTTGATTCCCAGTGTGAAGAAGAGACAATGTATTAAACACCAGACTAAACGTGATGCATGAAGCTCGACCTTCCTTGTTTCTGACATTCATATCAAAAACCTCTCGGTTTCACAAACGCGTGCCAAAAAAATCTACCTCTGCTTCTCTACTTCTAACACATCTTTACCTTCTCATGTTCCCCATCACAGACAGTAATTTCCTGCTGGGTAATGCCCAGGGTCACCGCGGGTACCCAATTGTGTACTGCTCAGATGGCTTCTGCGAACTGACGGGCTTTACAAGAACTGAGGTGATGCAGAAGAACTGCAGCTGCCGCTTCCTGTACGGGACCGACACCAGCGAGCAAGTGGCCCAACAGATGGAAAAGGCTCTGGAGAGCCGAGAAGAGTACCAGGCTGAGGTCCACTTTTACAAGAAGAACGGTGGGTGCATACCGCCGAGGCTGTAGAGATAAAGTAAATCCCAGCTGCTCCAATATCATTAACTACATTATTTTGGTTTGATCAACCTGCAGCCTGATCAAAATGAAAAATGTTTTTTTTTACCTCAACATTATGAAGAGTGTGTTTATTTTTAGATGAGAGCTGAATGTTCTGGTTGAATTATGAATGCAGAATTTAAAAGAGAAGTTAAGCAGTGCCCTATGAGCTTTTTAGGTGGCGTTCCTCATTTTTCATCATAATTAATACAAAACAATAAGATTAAGGGCGAGTAAGAGCTTCTGAGAGGAGGGAGAGGTATAGTTGTGTACCCTATTTCCACAGTTAAATGTGCTTTGCTAATGCGAGATAAGGTACTGTACGTAGTGTCTTGAATTACCTCCTTCCTTCTAACTTCTGGCTAATCCTTCTGGCTCAGAATATGATGTCATGCATTAGGAGAGAACATACAACACTGTTTAAGCCTCCTTGATTGGCATGCAGGATTATGCTCAATGGACAGAGGCTCAAAACTGCTTCCTCAGGGTGTGTGAACCGCTTATTATACAGTTGGATTGTCAAATCTGGACTTTAACAAAAACACGACTGCTTCTAATCTTTTTATTTCCTTATTTCTTTTTAGAGTAAAGCAAGTAAGAGTAAGGCAATGCTACTAAAAGAGATTTTTAATCCACCACAGTTAATAAAAAGACACCAAAAAGCAGAAGGCTAGAACAAAGACTGTGAAAGTTAAAAGGAGAATGCAGTTTTAAGGCTAGAATCACACTTGGCAAATGTTCACGACTGGTAGAGTATATAAAGAAGTCTGTCACCGAAGGAATTCACTACACGTACACTCCTCTAGTGTGTACAATTTGCAAGCACGAACACTCACAAATGGCATGCTGCCTGTTGTATTTACACCGACAGGCTTGCACTAAAACACCACCATCTACAGTGTTTTCTTCCCCTCTCTTTCCTCCCTGTCTGTGCTTGACACACGAACAAGCACACTAGAGACACTAAAGAAGATGTGAAACATCTGTTTGGTGGCAGAGCACAATTTCGACAGAGTCTGCTAATGAGCATACTGGTTTCTGGTGAGGTCTTGGATCTGTGCTGTTCCTTCCCTCTTTTACTTGTTATATCCAACCCTCTAACTTTCTCTTTCACTTTGTGTTCTATCCTGCAGAGCACTGTCCACATCTAATTTGGGGCATATTTATAGAAAGGCTATGCCATATGCCAAGGATGTGACAAGTAGCCGCAGTTCAGCAATGGTGACATGATGTGTGAAATTGCAGGCCTTGGCTTGAGAAACTGAAGCCATTAAGGAGACACATTAACAGAGGCGATGAGGTGCACAACACCCTATGTGAATTTGATTGCCTCTCAGGACCTCTAGACCACAAAGGTTTGGCTCAATTAAATTCAAATCGACCAGAGAATGACCACAAAACAACCAAAAAGATACAAAAGGATCACAAATACATAAACAATAACTCTGTCATGTTCCATAACGAGATTTTAAAGAAAGACAGGAAGAATGCACACAGTCCAAAATAAATAAATATATAAAAACCAAGGACACAGTGACAAAATCAGGCCCTGGATACACAGAAAACAATCAGTTATGAGCCACACTGAAACTGAAAACAAGTACAAAGAGACAGTCCCCAAAGAGTCTAACCACACAAACGCCACAAGGTAAAGACAACCAGCAAAAAAACGGCTCAACTAATCTCAGGGAATACAACATATAAAGAGTGTGCCACACCTGAGTTTCAGTTTACCAGTGGGACTAAGGTCTGGTCTGGAGGCCTGGATTAAAGTCATTAAAAAGTGGAAGGAGTCATGTACACAACAGGCTGTAAGACGTTAAATCAATAAAGAAAGAAAACTTAACAAGCAAAGCTTCAATAAACGGGACATCTATCCCCAAAATAAAAAAATAAAAAGGAAGCAGGGACCTGAGGATGCTGGAGAGTAAAGGAAGGAGAGAGGGTGGAGCAGAAAAAAGAAGGAAACAGGAAAGAGGAATTAAAGACAAACAGCCAAAAAACCTCTCCAACTAAAAGTTGTACCTCTTCCATCTCTTGCATCTCATTTCTCCAATGGGCACATTGTTTCATAAAGGCTATTTGGAGGTACAAACAGGGTTTGTTTTTTTTAATTAATATGCCATGATATTATTGAAAGCCCTTTTTTATGCTACACCAGCTTTTCTTTAAAGCTCTACACAGCACAGGATGAGGTGAGACAAATGAGGTGAAAGGAAAACTATTACTAAATGATCATTTCTGCTTCTGTTGCAGGTGCGGCCTTCTGGTGTCTGTTGGACATTGTGCCCATAAAAAACGAGAAGGGCGAAATGGTTCTCTTTCTCTTCTCATTCAAAGACATCACCGACACCTATGAAAAGGGCCACAACAACAGCAAGAAGGAATGTAAGTTGAAAGGTTTGATTATACTGTGGGGAAAAAAACTGCCTTTATTTGCTTACTAAGAGCATGATTTACAAGCGGGTCGTGCTCGGGCCCCTAGCTTTCATTTTCTCTGTGTGCTCTTCTTCATCACTGTCACATCCTACATAGCAGTTTTGTTGGGGCTGGCAGTTGTTCATTGAACTCAGACAGTTGTTTCGGGCCGCAATGTGTCTTCAAGTGGAACCTGAACACAGTCTGCCACAAATACCAATGCCAGGGGAAATACACTCTTGTTTTGGAAACATGCATTTGAATGAAAGTCTTAGGATAGTGGCGCTTGTGCTTTTGGGTCTTTGTTGTGTAACTACACCAGAGCAAAACTTCAGATATCGAGTTGGATGGCGCCGTTTTTTTCCCCCTCATTTATCGCCATCTCACAACAAAGTCTACAGCCTTGTGATTTATCTGACTCTGTGTGACAGTTTCAGAGGACAAGAAGCACACGAGGAAGAGCAGTTCTCACTTCACTGAGGCCAGGAAGCGTGGACACACCATGCTGTACCAGCTGACCAGCCAATTCTCCAGTGGAGGCAAAGGAGAAGTCAACCTGGGTGGAGTGAGTATACCTTTATCACTTATATTTGACTGGATGTGAATGGTTTTTTTTCTATTTTTCCCTGCATGTCATCTATAAGGATAAACAGAAGTTGCTTAGACATGCAGCACCTTCACACCTGAGTTTAAATGATTAATTCTGATATCTAAAACATGAGATTTTAAGAGGACATTATCAGGGAAGTCTTGGCCCAGATTTCAAGAGCGTGGCTTATCTCTGTTAAAAATTAAACTTATGACTTTGCTATTTTTAGTGCTGTTTTAATCCTACATTTTTTGTATG
>VOQK01030702.1:0-10993 GCA_015052645.1 Benitochromis conjunctus
GGACAGCAGCATGGATACCATACTAGAGAGGCTGACCGCCCTGCAGCGTGAGATTGAGAGACCGGCTGACCAGTGATGGACGCTTAGTTCAACTTAGAAATTGTACAGTTGTACGCACTAAAATGAAAGCTTCTGTTGTTGAATTCAGACACAGAGGAGCCTGCTGCGGTCTCATGGCCATCACAGTCAGCTCTAACCAAAACAATCCCGGATATCACAGTTGTTTTGTCTCTTGGCCCGTGCACTCAAGGACACCTGTGTGGGACTGAACGTTGTTGACTTTTGCCTGACCGCGGAAGGACACAGTGTTTCAATTCTACCAGGCCTCGCACACACAATGCATACACCCCACGTACACTGATGATGACACACACGCATTCCCTGGGAGGGATTTGCTTAATTCCTGCCGACGTAGAGGGGCGGGTCTGGACCAGCGCCGTAGAATGGCAGCAGGACTGGGCGGGGTCTTCTCTACACCGGCTCACTTGACACACTCTTCCCCACCCCAGTTGCTTGTCACGTGTCTCTGAATGGTGTGAGATGTGATATTATGTGCTTATGTGCTGAGGTGTTTTTTTTACTGTACTCAGACTGGGCATGTAGGTGCCCAGTCTGAAATGCTGAGTATCACATTGGAGGGGAAGCTGTGGGATATCAGGCTGAACGAAACACGTTTTTTTGATTCACACGTAAAATACATGTGAAAGGAGGGACTGTTAGGGTTTAAAATGATTAAATAAAACAGTTTTTATCATTTTTATATACACAACGCAATGTGCTCATAAATGAGTTGGTGCTTCGTGTTGTGAGGCTCTAAAATGTAGTCCAGCGTTAGGACTGGACTCAAATATTGAGAATGGACGTAGAAATGCCGAGGGTCTCTTTTTTTCTTTTTTCTTTTTTTTGCTGCATGCTTACACATCACACTAGATAATGGTTAGAAGGATATTTTCTGGGCCAAAGGGTGTCCGAACAGAATGTCCCGAAGTAGATAAATAGAATCAGTAGTAGGATAATATTACAATGATCAAGGCTAGGCAGGGAGGTGTTTTCTTTTCTGTCTTTGTTATTCCAGGAAAAGGAGCCGATAACGAGGGACGTGAGTGGAGAGGAGGCTCCAGAGAGACATCAGGATGGTTCGAGGAAGAAGACTGTTGGGCTATAAAACTGTACGGCCCCATTCAGGGTCATCCTTTTGGTGAAGACAGATGGCTGTGTTCACAGAGAGGTCCCGTGCTGTAACTTGTAATTCCAACTGCTGAAGCAAATTAAATCTTTTTAAATGACAGATATTTCTCTTGTACTTCCTTCTCCTGTACTTCCTTCTGAAAAAATTGAACAGGACACATCATCAATAAACACTAGTGTTCCAGTGCCACTAGTAGACATGCAGATGATCTGGAATGGTTTGGGTCATGAGCTGTTTCACGCCTTCTCCATACTTTTTTCTTGCCATCATTCTGGTAGAGTTAGATCTTGGTTTCATCAATCCAAAGAATGTTTTTCCAGAGCTGTGCTGGCTTTTTTAGGTGTTTTTTTGTTTTTTGTTTTTTAGGAAAATCCAATCTAGCCTTTCTATTCTTAAGGCTTATGAGTGGCTTGCACCTTGCAGTGAACCCTCTGTATAGTCTATAGTTGTCATCATCTGTGTAGTTTTACAAGTTTTCTCTTTATGGTAGACTTGGATATCGATACGCCTACCTCTTGGACAGTGTTGTTCACTTGGTTGGCTGTTGTGAAGTGGTTGTTCTTCAACATGGAACTGATTCTGCAATCATCCACCACTGCTGCCTTCTGTGGACATCGAGGTCTTTTTGCATTGATGAGTTCACCAGTGCTTTCTTTCTCAGAATGTACCAAACCTTTAGACTTTGCCACTCCTAATATTGCAGCAATTTCTCAGAAAGGTTTTTTCTGTTTTAGCAGCTTAAGGATGGCTTGTTTCACCTGCATGGAGAGCTCCTTTGACCGCATGTTGTCTATTAAGAGAAAATCTTGCAAATGCAGGAACCACACCTCAAATCAAATCCAGGCCTTTCTCTGCTTAACTGATAATGACATACTGAAGAAATTGCCGACACCTGCTCATGAAATATCTTTGAGTCAATTGTCCAATTGCCTTTGGTCCCTTTAAAAAAAGGGTGGCACATGTTAAGGAGCTGAAACTCCTAAACCCTTCTTCCAATTTAAATTAGGATGCTCTCAAATGAAAGTTGAGGGTTCGCACATCATGTCCATGTCCATTATATAACTATAATTGTAATATGTTTCACTAAATGGGTAAAAAAATCTTGTGTCAGTGTCTAACTATATATATATCGACCTAAATGTATATACTTGTACAATCGAAACAGATAAATATGATGAGCATTTCTTCCTCCTGCCAAAGAAATGGTCAACTTTTTATTCATGTGAATATGATGACTTTCTTTGATTTCATAGTCACTTGTTTTTTATTAACACTTTTTACTTATATGTTCAAAATAAAGATTTGATATCCTGAGATCACCAGGCTTGTAGAATTGTATTTAAAATAGTGCTCTCAGCATTAACGTGTTAATGCAAACTGATCCACGTTAACGCGTTAAAATTGACCAATCCGTGTTAACGATTTAACGCAGATTGATCAGTGTGAGGGATTACTCAGCGTCATCACGCTCCCCTGTAAATTACATACCCCACAGACACTGCAAAGCATAAAAAAGGAGTTCAATTTCAGGTGAAAGGCTGGTCTCCATATGTATATGTTTGTCTTTGGCACACTAATTAACCCCTGCCGACCAAACCTAGCCTGAGTCAACAGGCTTGTGGACCATATTTAAAAGAGGAAATGCTGCTCATACCTACAGCACATGTGCTTTCATCACAGTGAAGTGTGTTTTGTGTGGGTGTAAGAGGCTTGAATTTGTTTAACATCCTTATAAAAAAAACAGCAGCCACTGAAGCAGCCTGATGAACCATCTGTGTTGTGGTGGGTTTATACCTTTGCTAACTTTCCTATCAGTTCAAATACTCAGATGTATTTGCACAAAGCATATGGCAGGCACTCACACACACATTATTCTAACAGCACGGTAACAGACTGTACCTTCAGTTTCCGTAATGCAGCTGATTCTCCTGGCTGTGGACTTGAAACTTTGTTCTATTACAACAAAGACAAAAGAAAAACAAAAGAGGGAGAATTGTAGGACTTCTTCATGTAACATTAGTCCTTTACACACTACATGAAGTCAAACAAGCACAATACTAATTCCCAAAAGTTTAATATTTCATCATGCAGGCTGTGTCTTGATGCACACTCAATCCCTTTGTAGTTATTTTTGTTGAACTCCTGCTGGATTATGTGAGCAGTTCTTTCCAGTAACTATAACGGGGACTTGTCGGGGGGCTCAGCCCCCAATCATAATGTCACTCATACAATGTCTTGCAATTGCTATTACAATATTGCATTACGTTATCTTTAAAAGCAACTCATTACAACCTGTTGTAGTGTCTAAGTTTTACCCTGACACTTCATACATGGGCAAGAAGCAAACTAAGTTCTAACAGATACAATTTAAAATTGTTTCTTTGCTGTCTGTTAACTGTAGACACAACACTGGTTCATGTGTTAAGTTAGGTGTCTTTTTCATATTTAACAAATTGATAGGTCAGTTAAGTTAAGTGGCTTTAAAAAAAGCCACTTAAAGAAAAACTCTGAACTATTGTTTAGGACCACCACACTTCCACAGGATGTGACAGCGGTATGTGGATGTCCAACATGTCGCAGCTGATATTCTCACTGGTGCTTGTTCAATTAAGAAAAAAGTATGCTGATCTCCAATCATATATGGTCATATTTTGATGGATTGACTTTTTTTGTATAAGGAAATGATTTTATCCATTTGATATTATGAAGAAATATTCATTCCCTCACAAAATAAAATCACTCAATTATCAATTTAACAATTTTCTTGTTTATGGCATCACAATCGGTAAATGTTTTGCTTTTGCATTGATTAACTAAATCTGTCATTTCTATAATTTCTTATTTAAAGATAAAAATGCCTGATATTGAGACACTCACATATGATAATGTTAATCATAATATGAAAAGAAATTCAAATTCTCTCTGCTAAGATAGGTCCAACATTGACAAAACATTTACTGAGCTCATCAACAACACCTTTCATATTACAGATATTCTTATAAATGTTTGTAAAATGTAGAGATTAATTAGCAAAGTCCCTAACCCTTTCACCTTTTCCAGGTTTCAGATATTATACTGAAACACTCTGAGAATTGATTCATGTAGTATTTGATGTTGTGGAAACTGGCATAGAGATTTCTGCAGTTAAAGTGAATTACTCATTCACATTATTTTCTGTCCTGATGGTGCTATTAAACTGGCTGTGCATGAAATAGTTCCAACTATTTTTAATGCTCAAGAAAAAGTTGTTATCAGGGTCAATCTCATTTTGCAATTCCTGCCCATGATGTACAGTGTATTGAAAATGGCTGTTTCAGACAATGTTTTGGTCAAAAACATATACACTACTCAAAAAGTAACTAAATAAAAGTACACTTTGAAAACACATCAGATCTCAAAAATCATGCCTGCCTGTATCCTGAAATCTCATCCATGCTCTTCAGACTGTGCTGGGAGATGCACCAAAGCTTCTGGAAATGCCACCTATTGATGTGCCATCCTGGAGGAGTCGGACTATCTGTGCAGCCTCTGTATGGTTAGCTATTGCCTCATGCTACTAGTAGTGACACTGACCCTAGCCAAATGCAAAACTAGTGAAAAAACAGTGAGAAAAGATGAGGAACCCAATGATGTCTCCCCCTGACCTGACGCCCTGGCTCCCCTCATCGATCTCCTTGTCGGGGGGCCTTGGAACACTGGGCTACTAGTTGTAGCGGCTCCATCAGTGTATCCTCGTTTCTCAACGCCCGACACGGTCCTGGTTAATCCGGGTGGCGTCCAAGACGGTTTGGCTTCAGTTATCTCACTCATCTCCAAGGTAGGCTTGGAAATAATGAACTAATACCTTACTAATGCTTAATAGTGTGACATTATTATGAAATGCTACCACATTTTTATACATTTCAATGTGACATTAAATAAATAAATATAACCTAATTGTCACAATAAATAAAGAAAATCAAGGGACCAACAAACCTAAAAGTTGTACTTAAACTTGATAACTAAAACTAAATTTTTCAGGACAAACCTGACAGGATTATTGAGAACTACTAATTCCTTCATTCAGGACCTTATGTTAAGGCATTGCAGATATTTGGACCAATGTGTTGGCTGAAAATGCTCCTTTATATATAAAGGAATTGTGTTGCATAAACATATAATTTAGCAAGAAGACCTGAGAGTTTCCAGTCTACACTGTGGATTCTTAAGCCACTGCTGAACTCTGTGATCAGGCTGTTATAACTCAGGTCCAGCTCTCTCAGATTAGTAGATGGAGTTTAGAGCTTCTTAACTTCTGTAGTGAAGCCATAGAAAAAATAAGCATCAACAATATTATATAACCACAGTTCTGAAAAAGATAGGATGCTGTGTAAAATAAATAAAAACACCAAATGAGTTGGGAATCTCGTAATCGTTTATTTTCCTCTCAATAAAACAGAAAAAACATATCAAATGTTTGACCTAAAAAAAAAAATAAAGGTTATTTTAAATTTGATGGTAGCAGCATGTCTCAACAAAGTTGGAAAAGGGGCAAAAAAAAGAATGGAAAAGTAAGTGGTAATAAAAGAAAATAGATAGAACCTTTTGCACCTAATATGATGTGCTATAAAAAAGAAATCACAGAGAAACAAAATTTCTCAGAAGTAAAAATGGTGCAACAAAAGGAAAACATCTACAAATTGTAGCTTTTTTAATACTGTTTGAATAATGTTTCTCAACATACAACTGTGATGACAGTGAATATTTTATCATCTACAGCACATAATATAATAAAAAGATGGCCAAAAATTAAAATGGGATGCTCATGATCTTTGAACCCTTGGGTGGCAGTTATTAGACAAAGGCATGATTCTACTATGGAAATCACTATATGGGCTAAGAAACACATTTGCAGGTTAATGCTTTATCATGCAAAGAAACCATATGTCAACACAGAAATACTTGTTTTCAGTTTTCCATGTTTTCTGGGACAAAGAAAATTTAAAATGGACTGAAGCAACGTGGACCGAATGTTCTGTGGTCTGAAAAACTCACATTTGAAAATACTGATACTGCAGGATACTGCATCCACTGTACTGAAGAGGAGACCATCCTTGTTATCAGTGATCAGTTTAAAAGCTTTCATTGCTGATGGTATGAGGGTGCATTAACGCCTGTGGTATTGGCATCTTGCACAGTAAAGGCATCAACAAAAGTGAAAGGTATATAGAGGTTTTGGAACTATTTTACCATCAGGTGAGTTTAGGTGCTGACCTGGCCTGCTTGCAACCTAAACCTTTAACAGCCTTAAATCATTATAAAACAAAAAAAATAGATCAAACACTGCAGAAAACCCAGAACTGTTGTGCAGCTAGAAGCCCACATCAGACAAAAACAGGCCAATATTCCTCTCTCAAAAGGTCTCCTCACATCTCGGAGGCAAAGAACGACAGGATGCTACACAGAGGTAAATACATGCTGTCGTTTTTAAGGGATTGCTGCCATCAAATCAAAATATTTAATATATTTCCTATCTTTTATTGTGACTCTTGTTGATACAGGGTTCCACCTACTGGTCAAAGACAAAACTGCACTCACAGTTGCTGCGATGCTTTGTGTTACGTAATTCACTCATCTTTGTATCAGGGAAAATGTTCAGGCTTTTGTGAAGGAAAAAATGCAAATATCATAACACACAACCTGAAATCTTGTTACTACTTACAGTGAATATAAATGGTGACATTTGACGTGCGATCTCAAGTGTTTTGTTTTACCTTTTGATGGTCTCAGAGTGAGTGATAGAAATGAAATGCTAAAATATTTTAATAATCATGTTATTTCGTCTTTGATTAATGTAATTCTGGCACATCTACTGAAATACATCAACGTTTTAATGTTATTCCCTTTACCACGACAGAGGTTACGAGGGCTCTAAAAAACCTTAATCCTCATAAATCAGTGAACTCAGAACCAAATGTTTTTCCTAAAGCTAGCAGCTGTAATTTCAGCTACACGGTTGCATCTATTTTCAACCTTGATTATGACTAAAGTTCCCTTGCACTAATCTGCCATTGTTTCTCCTCTATTAAAAGGAGGAAATCGTCATATTTTAAACAATTACACACTAATCTAAACTTTCAGTTGTGGTAAAGGTACTTCAATCTCTGCTCCGTGAACGGGTTAAAGAATGCCTCACTATATCGACTCCTTTTCCTAAAACTCGCAGTACTGTTACTGCTGCTGTGTTAATCATCGTGGTAATTGTTTAGTATATTGCAAGAAAACTGAAACTTTTATTGGGGTTTCAATTGTGGGCCCCATACTCATGACTGTGTACTCTATTCTACAGTTATTTGGACAGCTTTATGTATTTGATGCCTCGATCACAGGAATGTGTTTATTAATAAAATCATTTTGGGCATTATTCCTTCTTATTTGCCATTTCTGTTAACAACAAAACATGGACGTTACTATCTCAGATCTATGGATGCTCTGCAATTTAAGTCCCCAAAATACAAATTAAATTTGGCATGAGACCATTTTGACTTTTGGCACCAAATGGTTTTAATTTCAACTTCACACCTTTGTTACTGAGCTGTCAGATCAATCAGCAGTTTAAAAAAGTGCTGAACTTGTTAGCTACACAGCACTGGCAGAGTCCACTCTGGACATCAGGGGTTACCTGAAAGTTAAGCAGCCCCTGTGTGTAGCCGTCTGTATCCCTTAGCAAAGTGAAAAACCTGAGCTTGCATGTCTCTAGAATGATTTAATCTATATTTCTTTTTAAAAAGAGGATTCTTTATATTTTGTTAAAACACTGTAGTGTTTTCCACAGTTTACTTGAGCAGGCTACCCTGCTATGCTAACTGCTGCCCAAGTGTATTTGGTGACTCGCTTCACATTTTAATTAATGCATTCATTTATGTGTCCAAGAAAAATTATAATTATTTTCCTAGTGGATGATTCTCTTCGCTCGTTTTTGGCAGAGCTGCAGCTGTTCCTGTCTCATGTTTTCCATGCCAGCACGCCAGTTTGCTGCCTCTACAGAGAGTTCATCTTGCAGTGCAGCTGGTGATGGTAGTCCTTCTACTCCACAGCTCTGGTGTGAACTGGAAGGCCACTCTAATCAGAAACTACAGCAGATGGAGAACTGGTTCATCCAGTTCATCATCATGTGGCTCTATGTCAAGCTGACAGTGACTGCAGAACTGGATGGGGACTACAATGAGCAGCACAAAATGAGAAACCACGAGCTTCTGTGTGGTGTGGTGGTGTTTAAGTGAGAAAAGCTGCACTAATAAAGTCTTCACACAACTTTAGGTTCTGGTTTCACGGTGGACAAAAACTGAGAACACAGTATTTGACGATGCAGAGTTGAACAAAATGAAATTTCAGGCCTTTAGAGCTAATATTTTTAATGTTCACAGTTTTTCAAGGTTGAAGAGCTACATAGTGAGCTGCAGGTGAGTCAGGATCCTGCAGCAGGTGGAGGAGGCTGCTGGGAGGAGGTAGGAGCACTGTGGAATGAATCGGGAAGGCTCTTGGCGTACTCCACCAGCTCGTACGAATCTCTGATGTCCGTCAGGCCAAACCAGAACACAGTCCACACACCATTAACAAAGCTGCCATCACAATGCTTAAAATACCTGGATGGATACAGAGAGATCACATGTCACTGCAAGTGGTAACAAGATTACAGGTTCTATTTCAGTAAAAGCTGCCAGTAACAAAGTGTCTACAGATACGATTTAAAATCAGTTCTTTCTTGTGCTGAACAAATTCATAGGTCAGTGTTAAGCAGCTCAACAAGCAAAATATTCACTTGAAAATGGTCAGCTGCAAGACAGCACATTACAGTATTTCATCTTTTTCTTCTGCAGTATTTAACATATATTTAGAGGTTTGTTCAGAGTGTGGTTCATGTAACGTAAATGCCAGTGTGAAAGTCTAAAACGGTCACGCGTCCTACCAGGGGTTGATTTTGTTGGTGGCTCTAGACCTCCAGAAGAGTTTGCCCAGGTCCTGTCTGATACACTCCCACAGGATGTGGCTGGTGCCCTGGCCCTGCTTACTGCTGCTCACCACAAACTTGTCGAGGTAGGGAGTGCCGCTGTTCACCGGCTCCATGGTGATGATAGCTGCTGCGCTGTACCTGGAAGGACACAGATGTCCAACATGTTGTAGTGGACATTCTCACAGTCGCTTCCCATTTATAATCGCCCATCTTCACAAGTTCTGGTGCCCACTCCCCTCATCCCAAATCTTTCCAAATTATTTAATAATATTTCATGGTTAATCATATTAAATGTGTTTTTAAGATCAAGAAATACCCCAACCATCAATTTCTTATTGTATTTTGTCATTTTCTTGTCAATTTGTCATTTCTTCTATGAGATGTGTTAACACTAATGTTGTCGACTGACTTATTTTTAAATCTGTAGTGATTGTAAAGAGTAGTTTGCACTTGTCAATTTTTTTTTTTCTTGTCTGACAGTGAAAATATTTTTTGAGAATTGTAGTGGGAGGGAAAGAGACGTGTAATTTATGAAATTGTGTTTTTAACCTTGGGTCTGGGTTTTCTTTGCACTCACCCTTCAGAAAGGTAGATGGAGTGGAGTCGTCCTTTCAGAGAGTCAATGTAGTTTTTCTTCAGAATTTTCTCAAACGACTTGTTGATGAGCGTCAGCAGACGCTCCACATCAATTCCATCTAGAGAGTTATACCTACACACACACACACACACACACACACACACAAACAGAGCAGTGTATTTTGTTGTGCCCGTGCATTTGTGGAGGTAAGAGTAATGTCTTGTTTGGGGTTAATGATGGATTATGGCCTGGTCTGAATTCATACTGGAGGAGTTTGTGTGATATCTACTGACCGGTGTATGGGGTCTCCATTTTTAAAAAGCGTTCCAGACCCTGAGAAATGGAACAGACAAAAAAACGTATGTTAAAATTTTTCTGAGGTGGTGACCAAAACATCCTTCACGCACATACAAATATGGCGCCTTCAAAGGTTACATCTCAAAACAGGTGTCTCTGCATGTGCACATGTGGCCCCCATAGAAGTCAGTCAGTTGTCTCACCTCTGTGGCTGAACAGTTCGCTCAGCAGCGTGTCTGCCGACGTGATCACGGCAGAGGACTCAGCTGGCAACTGATTGAGAAGTCTGGCTATGGCGGTCACTCTCTGGCGTTCTGCTGCGCTCAACCACGTCGCAGTAGACAGGCCAGGTAGGTCAGCGGGCAGCGACACAGTACCTAGCACCTGCACCACAGATAGGAAGCATTAAGAAAGAGATCCCCAAAAAAGAAATGAATACAAAAATAAGACAATGATAGCACAGCCAGCATGGGAGCCAGATGTTGTGCCTTTTGTTCTTGGCTGCGCAGGCCCCCAAAGTTGTTCAGGAACATGACTTTGTGTGGTTGCAGCTTTCGGGAAATCGCCACCGTCACCTCTGTCGGGTCCAACATTACCGAGCAACCTTGCGCATTCCTGCCCACCGGACAAACCAATGGGATTGCCCCACAGTCCAGACTCCACTGGAGGAGGCTGGTATCCATAGCAATGGATAGAGGCGCACTGCAAGGAAAGGAAAAGGAGTAAGGGTCTAACCTCATGAGCACTAAGAACTGTCTAAATTAGGGTGTGAAACATAAGGCCCAGGGGCCTGTCAAAGACGCTAATCTGGCCCACTGGAGAGCTTTGGAAAATGTGAGGGCATTGCTTTGTGACTTTATACTGTGTTTTCACAGCTTTTACAGTTTTTCCCTATTAATGAAGACCCCCCCCCCCCCCCCCCCCCCCCCCTTTTATT
>VOQK01030706.1:5026-15772 GCA_015052645.1 Benitochromis conjunctus
CACATTTATACGAACTGAAGAGTTTTTCAATATCTAGTATTTTGTCCCACAACAAACATTAGAGGCTTTTTTAATGGGAAGTTAAAATATACATATCTGAAAATTCTTCCAAAATGTGATCATGTCAATCTAATTACTTTAATAAAGTATTGATAAATAATTTAATCTATAAAATATACACAAGGACATAAATTTTCATGTTGATAAAAAATTTATTTAGAGTCAACACAGAAAGTAGCGTAAACACACCAGACACTTCACTGAGGGTCTCTGAGGGCGTGCTGAATTTTTTTTTTTCTGCATGCGTGCTCCATTTGAGTGTCTCATACAACTTGTTTTAATACTGAGAAAGTAACACAACCTGAAACTTTTTTTTGTACAAGTACAAACTTTTCTTTGATGTGAAATATCTGATGGATGGATCAAACCATCCATACTCCTGTTTATTCTTATCAGGGTTTGCCGGGAATGGGGTGGGGGGCTAGAGGCCTGTTCCAGCTACGACAGGGTGACGGGTGAATTCTTAACGGTGCCATACATTTATGGCAATATTAAGAATTAAGTAAATCAAATACATTGTTGAATGAAAAAAATGAAAAAAGTAATGGATGGGCCCTTTTTACAATATACATGATTCTTCATACATTCATACATGGTTACTTTTTATATATAGCGTACTTAAAAATAGAGAATCCTCTTAATTAAGTCCCTAGTTAACCTCACTTGACAGCAAAGCTTGCAAATTCTTTTTGTAGCTATTTTTATGTTAGGAGACTGTAAAGCAACCCCAAAAAAGTTCCACATATGTATGCATGTATCTGTGTGTATTTGTGTTATTAAATGGCCCAAAGTGGAGTCTTTGATGATATTTACTGGGATCCAATCTTATGTAATATTTTTCTGCATCACAGCCACGCTGCATCAATTCTTTTCCGATTCTTTTTGTTACATGCTTCTCCTTTTTCCGCATCATTGGTAATTGCTGCCAGTAAGCTCAAATTTGGAGTCTGGCTTCCACAGATGTTTTTTGCAGACTTCAGACAGGTGTTGTTATGATGACTTTGCAGGTAAGGTTTCTTTCTGATGATTCTCTCCTGTTTGTCCAACCAACACTGCACAGAAGCAGCGACCCACCACCAAGTGTCAGCGATACCTTTCTGCAATTTTTCTTGACCTTCCAGATTGTGTATTGACTTCCACTTAACAAGGATTTCTTAATGGTATTTTGAGCAGTGGAAACTGAAAGCTGGAAGCACTTTTATATCTTTAATTAACTTTTGTAGCCATCAGTTAGCTTAATTTTCTGATCTCTACTGCGTTGCTTGAAGGAATCTGTCATTGTTGAGTGTTCCCAAAAGGTATGACGAGCAAGAGAATTTATAGTGTCTAGAGCTGTTATTAGCATATGACTCCCGGTGGCAGTTTGAACAGTTCAGACTACTTCTAACAAGGCAATTAAGACTTGATTAGCTAATGATATTCTGAGACATTACAAGTAGATGGGTTCCCAAATATTTATACATGTTGTAATTGGTGTTTATTTTTTTCTATTTTTATAGTCTGTGAAATAAAAATAACACTGCATTAACATATGAATAGAGACAGTTACCTGTTCACTTCAAAAACCTATCAAAATACAATTTGATGAGAATTGCCCCAACATTTGCATACAGCTGCAAAATAAATAATTGCAAAGTAAAACTAAAGATTATGCCTAAGGACAATTTTCTAGGTTATGTCCTGGTCTTCAAAACACTACAGGTTTTGATCTAATGCTGTGTGTCCAACCCTTCGAGCCTTTTTCGCTTCTCAAGTCCTGCCTTCTGTTCACTGGAACTGCTTGTTTCCAACTCCAGGCTCAACTATGAGCTGCCAACTGCTCCTCCCTCCCTCCTCTGTCTCCTACAGTAGCTTCCTGTGTTGGATCAAGGCCCAGTGTTTCCAAGCTTAAATAATGTGCATTTCTCTCTTGCATCCCTGCTTCTGAAAGAGGAGCGCACTCCTCACCTGGAGACTGAAGAGTCCTTTCAGTTTGTTCCATCCAGGCAAACGCCAGCCTCATCTTGTGTTTTATTTACCATCCCCCTGAATTATTCAGGACAATTTAGCCTTGCTTCAGTCGGTTGGAGAAAATGACAAGCTATATTATAAGCAAGGATGCCCTCAAAAATCTGATGAATAATACACTCTAAGAGGAATTAATCTCTTTAAATAAACATTTGTGTGATTCATTTGGAGTATGCACCATGGGCCCCCCCCCAAAAAATGAAACAAAAAACCCTAAAAAAACAAACACAAGTGTCTCATTGTGGCTGTCGTCTCCATGGCTAGGAGAGGCTTTCGTTCAGTCAGTGAAGAAGCTAAAAACCCAGTGTCACGCAGTGGACCGAGCTGCAAGCTAAAAAATATGACTTACATTTTATCATCTATAGTTGTTTCTCCGTGTGGTTTCTGTGCTAATTAATATGGCATAAGGTACACATTCACAGAGAAGGAGCTCATTGTTTGGAATTCATCAGCTTTATATAGCAAGTTCTGACTTAGTTAGTAATGCATGCAATGGGATTAGATGCATTATTCAACCTCCTTTGTTTTATTATTGCAGGTAAAAGATGAATTCTTTATTACAAGCCCTCCAGCTTTGAAACACAAGTCTCCTCCCCAAATAGCTAAAATTTATTGCATGGTCCCATTTCCTTAAAACCTGTCTCCCAGGGAAGCTGTTAAAGAGGCAGCACTCTCCATCTGTCACTCAGCGTGAGCAGAGCTGGAAAATTCCTTGGTGGTGATTGTGCCTTGATAAATATGTCATCAGCTGTCCATCCTTTCCTTCCCTGCCATCCAATTTATTTTGCTTGTAATTGATTACTTGCTCTTCTGCACCATGTGAGTTTAATATTACAGCTTGGGATTTTGCAATGCACGCCATGACACCCCTATTCACTATGCATTAACTCACAGCTGTGACTCAAACTCTTGGAAGCGCACATAGCGGAAGTACCTCTGACCTCATTTCCTCACTTCAGTAGTCAAGTATTACACTTCTGCCTACACCATCAACACTACTAACACCAAATCCAACACCACCATTTCATCAGTGAGTTGCTAACTCTGGCACCTATTTTTCTAACAAGCCAGAACTCAATGTTCAACTGAAGGCTCAATGGTGCCGCATGTCACTACAAAGCAAACATGCAGGCTGCTATAAATAGACCCCTAGTCAACCTTGGAGCTTTGTGGGTCACTGATTGCTTCTATCGATCTTTAGGAATTATGGGGCATAAAAGCACTTTTGCCAGACAAGTCAAGTTTCTGTGCTCAGTGTAGAGTTGTCTAGTGCCACATGCACGCAACCAGGCAAAAGAGGACAACAGTGTCATCTTCCCTGATTGAAAGCCTCTGTTTTAAATTGATTTATTTGGTACTAAAAGCTTATTCTCCCCAGACTAGCATTTGCCTCTGACTGCATGGGGGGGACCACTTTTAGAGTGGCACACTCAAGGGTGAGTTGATAGTGGGCTGAAGGCCAGGCGTGACAAAATTTAAATCATCCAATCAAAGGGCAAGGGGTAAGGTATGAACAACCTGACCTTCACAGTATCACAGAATCATAATTCTCCACATAGGTGTAAAGTGCTGAGCTGGTGAAAAACACAGGACTCAGGGGTCCTTTGTACCTGGGAGAAATAGGACTGGATGCACTGCATACATCAAAGTAATCTGAGGACAGAAAAAAAATATGATTGATGCAGTCACCAACAGGGTAACGCTTCAGGCTGAGAGAAAAACTCTTTTTGCTATCAAATACTGAGATCCCCTTTATGTTTCTTTCAATTATGTCTATTTGTTATATGTAAACGGTTGACAAATGTTCTTTGGTTGCTGACATGTCCCATAGAAGATGCTTCTTTTCAGCACTCTGGTAACACAGAAACCTTTCGTCCTTTTTCTATGACTACAGCTGCTGGACTCTTACTGCTATTTTACTCACAAAGGTTGCAAGTTTTCAGAATATAAATAAATGTATATGTATACATATAATAGATGTACTTTAATGTTTCTACAGCCTTATTGAGTTTAAATAGTATAAGATTCATAAAGCCTTTCTGCTTTAATCTGTACTAGTGTTTTTAAATATCTAAAGAAAAAACAATTTGAAGGTTTCTATAAAATAATCAGCAGGTGTAAAATTCATGTGAACTGTGACAACTGTGTTTCTGTTATATTAGTTTTAAGTGCTTCTTTGTTTCCTGTTGTTCCTACTTTATGTTTCATCTCTCCATGAGCTGCAGATGTATGTGCACTATAAGACACCATCTGTTTTTAAAACACCTTTTGTCTTCTTTCCTGCTCGATCTGCATCTTTTCCCCTGTGCTACATTAATGCAATTCCCAACTCACACGTCGCGTGTTGAAAGTATGCTTGGGCAACAGATTTAAGAATGAGTGCATGCAGGTGTGCCAACAGATAGAAGCCAAAACTGGACAAAATTTGATCTGAGCTTTGGTACAGTGAGAATATATCCTTATATACCTGCAAGGTCCACTAAACACCATATGCCGATGGTGCTGATGAAGCTTTCTTTTTCTTCTATGCACAGATAAAAAAGTCCAATTTATTTATGTTTTGTTTTTTTTAAAGGAAAAACAGCTTGTCAAACAAAAAAACGGGGTATTGATGGTACAATTAAGTGCAAGCTGCTATGGTGTATATTCTGAGTGGAGACTTTTTTTTGGAATGATGATAAGAGAACTCTCCTTTTCTGTATTTGGCAGGGTTCAGTGGGTATTGGGTATATCCTCCTGGCACAGCTTTAGAAGCTGGGTTTTTACTCTGGCTATTGTATTCTAATGAAATATTATTAGCTCACATGGCAGCTCAGCATCAGCATCACCCAGAGGTCACAGTCGTTTAAAGGAAGGATTGCTTAAAAGCTGTTAAGATTAAAAAGACAGAATTGAGATGACGATAGAAGACAGAGTGGCTGCTGATGAAAGGATGGGGAAGAGGAATGATGCTTGATGCTTCACCTTGTATGAAAAAACGCATCAGGACTTAATGAGCTACATTTTGCATTGCTTGTTAATAACACCGCAGGGTGTCTGCATATGTTGTACGAGCAAAGTGCATTTAAAATTTTCAGAAAATATCAACCATGTGAAAACTTTTTCTCATTAAACTACAGTAATGTTTTTTTCTTGCTGTCTACAAACTCAAGAACCTGTGGGAGTCAAAGAAAGAAAGTGTAAGACTATTATTTTATTTGCAAACTAAACCTGGTGCTGCAACAACAAGTGTGAGATGGTTGACTTTTCAAAGCAGTTTCTAGTTTTTCCTTTCACTCACAATATCCTTTGTTCCCACGCATACACTTGGGAACTGCTGAAAAATAATGAAGCTGTCAGTTTACATACTATCTCAATTTCATTTAATGCAGTGTTATAAACATTGTATTGGACCAATTACACCAAAATGTTTCTGACAGTAAACACAGTGCACTGCGCAGAAGGTGTTTATTCAGATGAAAACAGGCGATGCACCTGCCTCCGCTGAAGGCATTTGGCTGAAACGACAAAAGAAATCCCTGAACTGGGCCTCCAATCCAAATGGAAATGAGCCCTCCAAGATGTGTATGATGTGCACAGCAGTGGGGCATGGGAATCAGAGGAGATTATGAGGGTTGCTTGCCTTATCATCCTGTGTTTACACGGAGAGAGGCACTCATTTTGTATGCTGTCGATTGAAGGGCATGAAAACTGACAGTACAGAGTGACAACTCAGCACTCCACTCATGGGCATCAATTTACCCTGAAAAATTTGACAAGGAGGTACTAAAGAATAATAATAGATTTAGACATACTGATACTCTTCTGTGTTTATATATAAAAAGAGGCGTTTCCCCCTCAACTAAACTGTTTAATTTAGCTCTTATTGGCCTTGGAGTGAATTCTAAAGTTTGTGTCCTTGACTGTTTTCTCTGGGAACAAAATGGGAACAATATAATATATATCAGTGGAAAAAAACAAAACAAAACTACTCTTATGTGAACCAAAAATATCTTGTTTTTTTGTTGATTTTTTTTTTAAAATCTTGTATGCATTTCTCACAGAGCAGAAAATCTACTGAAGCAGTGCCATGGTTCTTCAGTGCTCATAGTTTCAGTGGGCTACTCCAGTGTTTTAGTTCTGCTTTTTCTGATGTTAATGTAATTATAGACGCGTAAACGGAAAAGGGCAGCTTGTCCCTGAAGGCACATTGGCCTCATAACAGCCTCACTACATGTGTATCTAATGACATGAAAATGTGGCAGTGAGGTCATGGATAACGTGCCCTGATGTGACAATAAAGAAGAACACGCTTTCCTTTGTTCACAGTACATTTTGGGTTTTCTGCTTCAAGTCATAAGCATGCACACAGGTAATGGTACCTCATAAAATAGATGGAAATTGAGATTTCAGATTCTAACTTATAAAATCCATCAATATTTATGTGTTATGCACTTGCTGTGTTTTTAGAAAAAGGTTACCAATTTAAAAAGGTTTGTTGGTGGTGCTGATAGCTTTTCAAAACAGACTTGCGAGTGCATGAGTAGTAAACTTTTATGAACGTGTGTATGAAATAGTATTTAAATTATTTTG
The DNA here is from genome assembly GCA_015052645.1 of Benitochromis conjunctus. Lineage (NCBI taxonomy): Eukaryota > Metazoa > Chordata > Actinopteri > Cichliformes > Cichlidae > Benitochromis > Benitochromis conjunctus. The sequence continues at coordinate 11,666 of VOQK01030706.1, forward strand.
TTGGGATCTCTCAGAATGAGCTGAAGACAGAGAAGTCATGACTAACTTACCATGCCTCCTGCCACCTCAACTTGACTTTGGATAGTACATGGATACGTGTTTGTAGCAGCCTAAAGGGCAACTTGCAGCTTTTACACCCCTCAGATTATTCTGTTAGTATTATTCAATTAAACCATTTTAGACATTGGTATGGCTGTTTAAAAGATTCATAATTCTAACCAGTACTGGTTTTAGATCAATCATCCAGGTAAGAAAATCCCAAAAAGTTGAACCTGTTCATCTGACTTCTTCAGATTGACTTCTTCAGTCTAAAGAAGTCACTTGGATGAGTGATGAAATGTTTCTCCCACTGAAAACGCTACAGATAGATCAACAGAATCACTTTTTTTTGGGATATTAATGATTCAGCATACCAAGACATTTTGGACAATTTCATAGTTCCAACTTTGTGGGAACAGATTGGAGATGGCCCCTTCGTGTCCCAACATGTGCAACAATGCAGAAAGCAAGATCCACAAAGACATGGATGAAAGAGTTTGGTGTGGAGAGTCTTGACCTCAACCTGATAGAGCACATTTGGGATGAATCGGAGTGGAAATTGCGAGCCAGGCCATCTTGTCCAGCATCAGTATCTGGTGATCCCATCCCGTGGTCATCATATTAAACCCTATGGATTAAGAATGGGATGCCAGTCGAGTTCATATGTGTGTGAAGGCGGACAAGCAAATACTTTTGGTAATATAGTGAGCAGCATGGTGCCACAGTGATTAGCACTGTTGACTCAAAGCTGAGTTTGACCCCACCACCAGGCCCAGGCCTTTGTGTGTGGAGTTTGCATGTTCTGCCACTGTCTGCATGGGTTCTCTCCAGGTTCTCCGGCTTCCTCCCACAGTCCAAAGACATGCAGTTAGTGGGGTTAGGTTAACTGGAGATTCTAAATTGCCCATAGGTGTGAATGTGAGTGTGAATGGTTGTCTGTCTCCCTGTGTCAGCCCTGTGATAGACTGACAACCTGTCCGGGGTGCCTCTCGCCCTATGATAGCTGGGATAGGCTCCAACCCCCCTGCACAGGATAATCAGAAGAGAATGGATCGATGGAAAATAGTGAGCTTGTGCACCAGGTTCATTCTCCAAAGAAATCTACAAGGTTTTTCAGGCTTTGTTGAGTCACTTTTAACTGACTTGAAAAACCACACGGGGATATTAAATATTTAGCATATATCTGTTAGATAAAAAATGTAGACTGCTAATTAACCTTCATTTCCATAATAGGCTCAGGCCAAGCACATACTGAATAGTAAGAGCTCCATCCAATGCAAATTAGCTCCAGTAGGAGTTTTTCATTTCATCTGAGCCACATAGGATAATACCAAGATCCAGCTCATAACTTGAAAATTAGTGGTAAAGCAGCACCACCCTGTTTTTTGCCTGAAAGCTGAGGTAGAAAGCTGCCATGAATGTGTCCTTTTAAATTCTTCATATAAGCAGACAGGGGCTGCTGCAACAAAGCATGCTGTTCTATGAATCTGCATAAAAATTCATGCCACAGGAGACATTAGATGCGGAACAAGTCAAGCTGGGAAAAGAACTAATATCAGATATATTTTGCAAGGTTCTTACACACTGTCTCCCCTTCAAGACATGTAATAGCTAACACAAGCAGAAACACATAGCACTCCTACACCATCATGCACAAGACTCCCACACATAAAGGTAATACTGTAAATATTTAGCCAGCTTTATATTCAGACAAATGTGTAGTCTTTATTGCTTTACTCTTTCAATTCTGGAAGTAGGATAATAGAGTACAACAGTTTTACAGTTATTTCATCACGAGCACATAGTTTCCTCGGATTGCCCATGAGATGTCTGGTACACAGTACATGCGATACATTTGTTTAATTTAGCAAAGATCTGGGATGAATTTTGACACATGTGACATCTAAGGTTAGGATCCTGCTGTTTCTTTTAGTGTTAGCAACTAAGTAAGCGAATCCTCAGTGGCTACCAGTACATGCTGGGAAATGCGCCATCATACATTCTGATATAAAGTTAAAGCCTTTCCAGAAGCATGCCTTGCAACTCCGCTGCAGTCTTAGTAGGGCTTCCAGGCAGTTATTTTGAAGCGAGAGAAAGTTTTTAATTGCAAAGGTCATAAAAAGTGCAATAAGAAGTCAAAACTGATTTTAAAAAAAACCAAAACACTCTAAAGGATTAGTGACTTTTTCCTCAGAGTAGGGTTTATTTAAAAAAAATAATAATTATATTATGCATGCGTAAAGTTATGTGACATTACAGCTTTATCCTACCAGTGCACTTCAACAGATGGATACAGTGAGCCAATGAAAAGCACTAGAAGACTTATCTTTACTATGATATGGAGTCTGTTGTCAACCTCTGCTGTGCATGCATCAGTGTATCAGCATGATTGTCTCCTGTGCTTCCAGTTTAGCTGCAACTCAGCAGCTAAACTGGAAGGCCCCACACAAGGACACATTTTGAACACAATTTAAAATGAATGATAAGTTACCCAAACATGAAAACATTTAGAGTTTTGGGTTCTTCGTCTTTTGAGGATCAACCTTTGTTATAACATCACGTCAGATTTTATACTAATACCTCTTATTGGTATAAAGTTTGAAGCTCTAAACAAATTTCAGTCACTGAGTTTTTCTTTTCTCAGCCTTGGTAACAGTTGCAGATCGTAATGCCTTGAGTACACTTGTTACACAGAGTGTGCAATAGAAAAAACTGAGAAAGATGCATAACAATTTTCTGTGAGGGAAATGGATTGTTGTTTTCCTCCTCTTCAGTAATTTCTTTAATGTCTCATCTTGAGGCGAGGATTGGCATATTGCATGTCAGTTTTGCTCAGTGGCGTCTTGGCGACCCATGATTCATTGCTGAGTCATGCAACATGAGCTTATTCAACTGTCTCTGGATGTGATCTAGCAATGAGATGTGTTATATTTCTCCTCATTAGTAAACACTGTTTGGGGTGCTGGAAAGAAATATCTGAAACATCAGGAGGTGAAGTCCAAGAGGTTGCAGAGTGTGGGCTGGAAAGAAGTTGTTTACTTTTTTATAGTAAGGCTTAGAGAAAAAAACCTCCAATTTTCCAGAGGCACTATAATGATCCAGGTGCAAAGCGTGTCTGTCCTTTTCCCAGTGGCTAAATATTGACTGTGCTTGGTAGCAGCAGATGGGCTGAACGGTGAATGCAACTTTGCTGGAAGGATTGAGCGAGTGTACGAGCGACAGCTGGTCCTTCCTGTGCCCAGTGGACCTGGTTGCTACATCAAGCTGCCTCATTAGAACTAGCTGGGGCTTTAGGAGCATTCTGCCACTCAAGCCGCTGCTCTAGTGCTCCCCATCAAATCCCTCATTTGCCTCTGTGCCAAAGCTGAAGGACTATATAATATGTTGTGTCGGCAAGTTTTGCACATCCCTCACTTCACTGAATTCTGCCGGGGTCACCTATCCACATTTGGGGTCATTTCATTTTGCCAGGAGAGAATTATGACGTCGTTGCTGTCCAAATGTTCACATTCAACCCCGACTCTCAGGTGGCTCTTAAGCAAAGCGTTCTGACTAGGGGGATGTAGCTTTTCACCTGACACTGAAAATAAAAATTTCCCTGCACACTTCCACAGTAACACTAAAAAAAGTGTCTCAACATTTTATGTTACGGAAATTCTTTACCAACATAAACAAGTGCCAAATTTTATTGAACTGTTTTTTTTTGTTGTTTCATTAAACTAAAATTCTGTGAGACTGTTTGTGGTGATCATAAGCCTAAGTGAAATTCACTGATTTCCACTCGAAATAAAGTGTCATCTATTTCTCTGATGGCTGTGAAGAGTGCTCATCTCACTGCAGCCTCTGTGCTGCTAGTAGAGGCGGCTGGACTGGGCTTCGGTTCAGCAGCTCAACTCAACTCTCCTCAGGGCTGCAATCATCTACGGTAGCATCTACTTATCACAGAGGGCTGTTTGGATTACCACACCATGTTTAATGGCAAGCTGCCATATGATGAGTATCATCAGTGCAAGGAGCGATACATATTCTGTGTCCTTCCACGGAACACTGTCTTGCTTATTTCATCAC
>VOQK01030708.1:8337-28033 GCA_015052645.1 Benitochromis conjunctus
CATGATAAATGTGTACAATTACAGAAAAAGTTCTGGTAGTTCATTCTTTCTTTCTTTTTATTTTTTTACAGTTCAAAGGGTTAGTTTCACACACTTTTCTTTTTTCTTGCCTTCGGTCTGTGTGACGTCACAGTGTGGGGACTTCCCTAATACGGTCACATCAGGCGCACATATTTGGCTGAGAGCCCCGAGGCTCTGTACAAGTTGAATAAGGAATATTGTAAACCGTGAAGACGGAATATTGACTTTAGAGATGAATACAAATGTGGATTTTGTAATCAGCAAGTGAAAAGCGCACTGGAGTTACCATCATGCAAGTACAATGGGTCCATTGTCAAGATGATGGAGCAAATTTGGCAGCAAATAGCTGAATATGTGACTGATTGGGGGCATTCAGCTGGGAACATGATAAATGTCGGTTTAATACTCCCTCTGCCTTTGACTCCTGAAACTCTGTGATGTGGTTTAAAAAGAGCATTACATTGAAAAATAAACCTGCATGTTTTACTTTGGATTAGTAGAAATGTCTCGAGGGTTATTCCAAATGAGGGTTTCAAAAAAGTGCTTTATTATTTCTGTAGATAAAGCCAAAGCTCTCTATCACAAAATCTGTTCATTTTCTAAAAGAATACACACTCACTCATGGAGGAGGACATGCAGAGGACTGGTGTGACAGAACAGTATTTGAAACTGTTCTTTGTACAGTCATTCAAATATGGTCGCGCCATCATGTTTTCAATCAGACTCGATATCTCAGATTTCCACGTCAGTCTTCAGCTACGTTTTTGAAATTCCATATTCCTGACATACCAGCACATATTTGGCCTACATACTTTGGATGACCTAGCTTAAGTAGTTCTCTATTTAAAAATGGCTTCACAGAAAACACTTTAAAATCCACCTAATGTCAACACAACATTTATTATTTTTTTATGAGCAAATTAATAACAGTAGCTCACTCAAATTCAGCAGTTTTCTTATTAAGAAGTGGGGATTGTCTTTTTTCAGGGAAATCTGAGCTGGGCAGGCTGGGAGCATTTGGTCAGTTGATGATGTGGGATGACCCTCGAGCTTAACTGCTCCATGAGTGACGGGCTGCACTGGAGAATGGATCATGTGTGATAATGAAATTTGACGTTGACTTGATGGAACGCGGTGACGTGTTTGGTGGCCGATGCATGTGACGCCACGCTGGCTGGGATAAACAGTGACTGTGTTTATAAAGGAAAGTGCTGTGAACGCCCAGGTTTACTCCGGGGCCGGCGTCTCGGGGGCGCCGGGAGCTTAGGTTCTTAGTGACTTGGTTCACAAGGAGCCAGTGACGATTAGTGACCCTGACATATTTTTAGGCTTTTCTACAACTACAACAGCAAAGACCCCACCTCTGAAACCTCCTTTCTCCTCTGACTTTGACCTCTACAACTGATTTGCTAACTCTTTTGTGTGTGCATGCGTGCGTGCGTGTGTGGTGTGTTGTTTGCTTTAAATGCCCCGAACAATTACTTAGCGTCAAGTACGTGTTTACAGACAGCATGTTGCTTATGCATTATGAGTCTGTAATCATTCAACGACATGCTGTATGTGAGCAGTCTTTTAGATATTTGGTTTTAAGACTGATGATTCGTGCTTGTGCCAACAGCTGTCACAGATTACTGCTTCCAAAAAACCCCCAAAAGCCTCACAGATGTTCGGTCGATTGGAATATCACATTACATCGATTACATAGATTTATAAATACAAATGTTGAGGTCAAGTTTCACAGAATCAGATTTTAGGTTTTCTAGTGTGGAAACTTGAAGCAATAATTTCCTTTTCCTTAAAATGAGATCGATCATTTTATTTGTTTCAAGCCTGATTTGATCCCCCGCTGAGCTACAGCACTGGAAATTTTGTATTTTGAATACAAATGTTCAACAGTTAAGGTAGTTAATGTGCAAAAGTCTTGAGCCACGGCTCATTTATTTGCTTCCAGTAAGTATTTAAAGTGGTCTTGAACAGTAGTTCTCCAGGTTCTCTGAGGCTCTTTCAGTTTTTCTTTGGACTCTGGCTGCTTCAGCATCAGCGTTATGGACTGACCTCGGGGGTCCAGGCCCGCCAAGTGAAGTCACTCTTACCCTCAGATGAAGTCTACAGATATACCTCAACAATAAGTAACCTTAATTCATACAGTTTGATAATGACAAACCTAAACACCCATGTCACCCATTGGTCATTGCAATGTCAGCTCATTTTAATTATTTGGTTCACAGTAGTTTAGTGCTTTTCAGCCATCGTGGTAACCAGCATGGGCGGAGAGGACACTGCTTTGACAGACTTTGGAAAGTACCCCTCATTTCTCTTTGAAACTTAAACAAGGGCATTCATCAGCTCATGCAGCTCAAGCGTGACCCTTCTCAAAAATTACAGAACAAATGGAAATGTGTTCATTCTCTGCACTCACAGTCAGCTGTCCTAGCATGTGGTGCGTTCGCTGATCCACTCCTGTGTGTCTCCTGCTTTCCCTCTGCAACCTGACACAGACCGTGGCTACATGTCTCCGAGTGGACTGTGTATGTGTGAAACTGGGACTGTGCATCAAAGTTGGTTGCTCATCCGGTTCATAAGATCTGTTGCTGACCCTGGGCTGCTTTTTCGCTGCAGTCCACTCATTATATCGTGCTAATGGTAATAGTTGATGACGAGCATAAAATACAACCCCAATTACAACAAAGCTGGGAAACTGAAAAATATCAATAAGAAGAAAATGCAATAATTTGCAGGTCACACAAAGCCATGTTCACACTAGAACATGGGAAAATATCAGTTGTACTTGCTGGGAGAGCAGTGTTGCCCATTCTTGTCTGATAAAGGATTCTGACTGCTCAACAGTCCCGGCCGGCCTCTTATTGTATTTGTATTAGGTTTTTAGGGGGTGTTTATGCTTATTCACACCCCTCACAAGATCCTCCAAATGCAGTGGTAAACCAGCTTTGGACTGGTGAGCTAGTTTTGTGTTTTTAAAAAAACAAAAAAACCCTCTTCATTGTGACCCATGGAGAGGGAGCCGGTTATTGAAAGAATCCTGTGACTAAGGGCTCACTGCATAAAGACCCACCAGACTGGCTGGCAGACAATTGAATGAAGCGGTAGCGCTCTCCCCGAGTTCAACAGCCACTCTGTGGACAGCTTCTAGATGTGAATGTGTGTAACTGTGTGGAAGTGAAGTGACAGAGGTGCTGAATCAGAGCGGACTCTCTGTGAATATTCAGAAGGCTTCAGGATGACCTTTTCTCTCTGCTGTAACAACCAAGCAGCTTCGTTTTGTTTCCAAATCCTTAAAAGTGCAGCTGGACCGAAATGTCAGATGAACAAATATTGAAAGTGCTGCTATGTGTGATCGATATTTTGACATCATCGTGTCCTTTGCACATCCATAGTCCTGATTAAAGATTTTAAATGGAATTCATGACAAATAAGTTAAAATATCAGTAACAATATTATTTCTTCTCTTCTGTCTCCAGGAATCAACCCAAGGTAAATATTTAATCAAACTTCAATTAAAATGTGGATTTGATGGATTTATTAAGCACACTTCTATGGTTTTATGTGTAAATTACACACTTGTGTGTTGCATATTTTCCACAGGTCTTTGCGTTTGACTACTGTTTCTGGTCTATGGATGACTCTCAGGAAGACAAGTTTGCAGGTTGGTACATTTTCATAGTGTTTTGTGCGTGTCTCCGTGGTTTGTGTACAACTTTACTGGCTGGTGAGTCAGTTCATAAACTTATCTCCTGACAGAGTGTTTCCTGATATTCTGATCTATTTATGGAGCTGAAGAAAGGGACCGTGGAGGGGGTGGGATGAAGGGGTTAGACATTGCGTTGCACTAGTTGTGGCTTCTTCTTCTCACATCTCGTCCGTGTTAAAGGTTTTTAATAATTCACCAGCCTGCGTCAGATGTTTTGAATCTGAATAAAATTGCTCGTCGCGTCTATTCAAGGCTGTGGAAACACTGCAGAAAATCAGCTTTGTTTCTGTGTTGTTGTAAAAGTATTGTTGCCGATTTCAGCATGTTTCAGTCTGAGTTTGGGGATGTGTGCAGGTCAGGACGTGGTGTTCCAGTGCCTTGGGGAGAGTCTGCTGGACAATGCCTTCATGGGCTACAACGCCTGCATCTTTGCTTACGGGCAGACAGGTAACACTTCATAACAAGATGTCAGGTCCTGAGATATCAGGAAGTTCTGTAAATTACACTTAAAGTTTGTGAATGCCTTTTCATGCAGCGCTCATGTTTAAGTCATTTGAGAAATTTCAGCTGCTGGCGTCTTCTTTCTCTGAGATGACTGTTTTTCAACGTGATCTTTAACATAAATAAAGATAAGAGGAACTGCACATCCTACCACAGTATCACACGTAACCCTGGAGGAAAGAGATGGCACAGTCCATCTTACTGTCATAGTGTCTGCTTAAACAGGCGGAGCGGCTCTGCATAGAAATTCAGACTTGGCAGAGAAGATGAAACAGAAATGACATCATTTGGTGTTTTGTTTTTGTTTTTTTGCTTTATAATATGTTTTTACTTGTGATTACATTAAGAAAATATGCAGTGGGTGATATTTGTCAGGATGCTGCTGGCATTTTCTTTGCTATTTTTCCATCTACTGAACAAAAACAAGTATATTAACTTTTGATTAATGGGCAGGACGCAGGTTTGGGCAGGCTCAGCCCAGCCCTGCCCACAGCTCCCATATGCCTAGCATGTAAAGCAGTCTGAATGCCTAGGTGGAGTGTTAAACACTAAACTTGTGTCTTTTTGTGTGTAAAAACTGCTCAGCAGTCCCCTCTGCATGTGTTCATTTGTAATCACGTATGTCTGTGACATATGTGATTACAAATGAATAACATGGGATGCTGTTTGAGACCTTTCACACACAAATCACATGTCAGACTTGCATGTTTCTGAAGAAGCACTCTCACTTCGTGCCGCTAACTCATCTGAACCTCAGACTCTAGTTTGGCAGGTTCATTTATTCCTGTTGAATTTGCCTAAATGCTTGTTGCCTTATAATCATGGATGGAGTTTGTTTACTCAAAATCATTAGCTGCAGCACTCTGTATTAAATTATCAGTTAGTCTTGCTAGTTCTTACTGGCTTCTTCAAATCACAGTCAGAGCCTGAGCCACTGTGTGAAGGATTTTTTTCCTCACGACACTCCCATTTCTGGATTGTTTGTCTTCAGGGTCTGGGAAGTCGTACACCATGATGGGCTCATCAGAGCAGCCTGGTCTTATCCCTCGACTCTGCAGCTCGCTGTTCAGCAGGACTGAGAAGGAGGCCCGGGAAGGGGAGAGCTTCACTGTGGAGGTCTCCTACATGGAGATTTACAACGAGAAGGTCCGAGACCTGCTCGACCCGAAGGGGTGAGATGCTGTTTAATCAAATGCATGCTGTATTTTTGACCTCATTCATCAACCAGGCAACATTCAGGGTTCAAAGTGCTTCCCTCAAAAAGTCCAGGGAATTAAAGGAGTGCAGTTTACAGTGAAGGACTCAAAGTTGTGACTGTCTCCTTATTTCTGCAGAAGCCGACAAGCACTGAGAGTCAGAGAGCACAAAGTTTTGGGGCCTTATGTCGACGGTCTCTCCCGTCTGGCTGTGACCAGCTACAAGGTAAACAAAATGTTACAATACTTGTTTCTGTTTTTATTACAGCGGGTTTCCGAGGAGCAAAAAGTAATGAGGGTGCATGCAGACAACGTGTGTGTTTGTTGGTGTTCAACAGGACATTGAGTCTCTGATGTCAGAGGGAAATAAGTCTCGCACAGTGGCGGCCACAAACATGAATGAAGAGAGCAGCAGGTCGCACGCTGTGTTCAACATCATCCTCACACACACGCTCATGGACCTGCGGTCTGGGGTAAAGCACACACTTCCTCTGGTGGGACGAACACTTCACTCGGGTGCTCTTGTGTACACACTCAATTACTGACACCGAGCGGGATCACAGTGCGTTTTTAAATGGTTTTGTTGGGTTTTTTATAACAAGCCCATCGTTAGGACCTTCTCTCTTCGCAGCTAATTATCTTTTCAATTATTTGCTTGAGTGTTCACTTAATGAATTGACCGTAGCTTGAAAAACCTTGTGTCAGAACTCAAGGTGACTCATTTAAATGGCTTGTTTTGTCTTATTAAAAGTCCGAACATGTTTCATGGACAGGGATGTAACACTGAGAGAAGCAGCTGATGCTAACATTGAACAGATAATCAGCTAGTCGACCAGCCCGACCTGCTCCTGTTTGAGTATTTTTGCATCGTACTGTGCAAAAGTCTTGAGCCGGCCCTCGTGTTTTCATGTTTTGCTTTCTTTTCAAAGTCTTTGTTTCTTTGAAAATAGTCGGGTACAAGGACTGGATTCAAAAAGAGTGACGCAAATGTCCTGAGAAATTCTATTCCTCTATTTATTGTGTTGTTAGCCACTAACGCTGACCTATTATGAATGATTTAAGTATAAAAACGACTCCAGTGTTCTCTACAACCAGTCTGAAATTGTATCTGTAGGCACTTTGTTATTAGCATTCTGTTACAAAAACACATCATGTGTCCATTTTTTCAGTTACATCTACAAAAACAGGTATATAATAATCATTTGCATCAACAGGCTGATTTGCAATACCCAGATGTATTTTATTCCACTTTTGTCTGTGAATCACTGCTTACGTTAAGTCGTTCTCATTCAGAAGCTATGAAAGATTTTAGCTTGATGAGCTCCTGTGCGCCGTCGTGTGTTTGCTGCAGACGAGCGGGGAGAAGGTGAGCAAGCTGAGTCTGGTGGATCTGGCTGGAAGTGAGCGGGCAGCGAAGACTGGAGCCGCAGGGGAGCGGCTCAAAGAAGGCAGCAACATCAACAAGTGAGTGCACAGAAAATAACTCTGTAATCATGACCAACACAGCTAACCTCCAGCGATCCGGTTTTTATTACCTAGTTCTACGTGAAATGACCAAGCAGCCTCAAAGGGGATTTTACTGCCTGCTGCTGTTTATCTTCAGTCCAGAGCCTCCAGACACCTGTGTTTGTTTGAAGTTACTGGAAACTTCTTGTTTCTGTGTCTCTGAGCATCTTTAATAACACGCGCTCAGCCCTTTCAAGCTGAAATGGTTCTGATGTCTATGATATAGTCTGATATTGGGTAACCAGTGTGAACCAGCCTGAATAAGAAGCATGTTTTAGTTTCTACAATTAAAGATGTTTTGCAAAAGCGCATCAGCGTACGGTTAACAAACCGATAGCAACTGTCTTTTTAAGGAAGGGCCTTTTTTCAGAGTTTGAGTCTGTGCTTTACATTATTAGAGGATCAAAGATGCACTCAGTCTTTTGAAGCTGCGATTGCCCAGGTTATGTGTGGACGCCTAATCTTAGCATCACAACCCTTCCTCTGTCCCTCCCCGCAGATCTCTCAGCACTCTCGGTTTAGTCATCTCTGCCTTGGCTGACCATGGAGCAGGGAAGAACAAGAACAAGTTTGTCCCCTACAGAGACTCCGTGCTCACCTGGCTGCTCAAGGTACAAGAAAGGAAAAATGGCAAACTTTGTTCTACAGTGCACAAACAGGACAGCCTCAGATCGCACTGCATACTCACATCAGAGGCATTTCTTCAATCAAAGTTTCTTGTGCCTCAAATTAATTAATTTTGTGAAGTTTCAAGGCTCTGCTGTTTGTTTCATTAGTTCTGCTCAGCTGGAAAAAGGCTCCATTTGCAAGCTTTAGGTCTTTAATTTGGGATTTTCAAATTAGGGTTTAATTTGGCTCCAGATAGCATTGTAATGGTGTTAAATGTTGGTGTTTAAACCCCCCCCCCCCCAAACATCCTAGATTTCAAACTGCATGCTCATAAGTCATCATGCTTAATTACATTTCTTTAACACTCAGAGTTTGGAGTTTATACCTGAATTTAATGTTCATACCTGCAGGACAGCCTAGGAGGGAACAGTCGCACCGCCATGGTGGCCACTATCAGCCCAGCAGCAGACAACTACGATGAGACGCTGTCCACTCTGCGTTACGCCGACCGGGCCAAGAACATCGTCAACCACGCCGTGGTGAATGAAGACCCCAATGCAAGGATCATCCGCGAGCTACGAGAGGAAGTGGAGAAACTGAAGGAGCAGCTCACCGAGGCGGAGGTTTGGATCATTTTGGCCTCGTTCAGCCTGTGACTGAACAGTGAGCATTATGGGTAATAATCCAGTAAAATATGTCCAGAGTCTAATGAAGCTGCTGTCACTCTCAGTCTATGAAGGCCCCCGAGCTCAAGGAGCGACTGGAGGAGTCGGAGAAACTGATCCAAGACATGACGGTCACCTGGGAGGACAAACTTAGGAAAACTGAGGCCATTGCACAGGTAACAACACACATATGGAGTTTGCATGTTCTCCCCGTGTTTGCGTGGGTTCTCCCCGGGTACTCCGGCTTCCTCCCACAGTCCAAAGACATGCAGTTTGTGGGGATAGGTTAATTGGAAAACACTAAATTGCCCATAGGTGTGAATGTGGGTGACTGTGAGTGCGAATGGTTGTCTGTCTGTGTGTTAGCCCTGCAACAGACTGGCCTGTCCAGGGTGTACCCCGCCTCTCGCCCCAAGACAGCTGGGATAGGCTCCAGCACCCCCCGCGACCCTGAAAAGGATAAGCGGAAGCGAATGGATGGATGGATGGAATTTCACCAAAACGGAGACATTTTTGGATGCACAGTACTGCACAGACGGCCATGCTATTGGTCAAATAATTCTATAAAATGGTCCTAAAGACATGTGAGCAGATGAACTCAGTCTGAGGCCTTTTCTGTTCAGAGGGAGATTATTTTCATAGTATGCTTAAAAGAGAAGTATCCCAGCCACTTCTCTTTTCTTTTATCAAGCAGCTCAAGATCAGAATAATCACTCAGTTAGTTCCTGTGTTGAATATGACGTGTGCTCTCTGCAGGAGCGTCAGAGGCAGTTGGAGAGCCTGGGCATTTCTCTGCAGTCGTCTGGTATCCGAGTGGTTGACGATAAGTGCTATCTGGTCAACCTCAACGCTGACCCTGCCCTCAACGAGCTGCTGGTCTACTACCTAAAAGTACTAAAAACTCACCATCCATCCTAAATACATCGAGTTGCTGCCATTTGATTGGCTGAATATATGTTTGCATTAACAAGAAGTTGAACAGGTGTACTTAAAGGGGCCGGTGAGTGTACTGTACACATGCTGAAGCTGATCAGCAAGCAGCAGATGCACTCATGTACAAATGTTTTGCTTCCAATTCTGTTCAGCTTAAGTGACCATTTTTCCTCCGTGCCTCCTCCTGTATCCAGGATCACACACGTGTGGGTTCAGCCAACTCACAGGACATCCAGCTGTGTGGGATGGCCATCCAAGCAGAGCACTGTGTTATTGACGTCACAGAGAGCAGCGGCGTGGTGCTCACTCCTCACCGAAATGCTAAGTATGTAGCTGGCTCGTGACAAACAACACTGCAGAAAACCAGCTCATTGCTATGCTAACATTGTGCTAACAAAGCTGTGTTCAATTTGAACACAACTGCAGACGACAGACTTTCCTGCAAAATGGCTTAAAATGTTAGCAGTTCGATGACGAGCGTTGTGGACGGTTTAGCTGCCACCAATCAGTTTGGTGACAACGGCTGTATTCTGTTTAACATCTTCATATTTTTCCAATATTGTTGTTCGTTGTTTTATTTTTCTCTGCTCATGGTTGGCCCCGTCCATGTCTGTTATGGGTCACATGCAGCAAAGTCCGGCCTGGTTATATGAACACGCTACATTTGGGAAACCTGGGTTGATTTTTATCTCGTTAAAACCACATTCGTGTGATCGCTTGCCCTCATTGCTGATGTTAGACTGAGTGAATCCATATAAGGAAAAGATGCCCTGGGTTTGTTGAACTTGCTTTGTAGTAGAGCACCAGGATACACTAAAATAAAATCTTTATGAGTTAAATCAGGAACTGTATGGTCTAATAAAACTGAAACGACCAATGAAACGGCATTTTTAAATGCTTTCTCTCTGCAGGACGTATGTGAACGGTACTGCAGTCGTGAATCCCGTTCAGCTTCACCATGGTGACAGGATCCTGTGGGGAAACAACCACTTTTTCAGGTGTGTGCTTGACCCTGCATCTGCGGCGTCTTATGTCTCACACCAACATGTTACTGTGGTATTTATTTACATATGGTGACAAACTCCTCGCTGTTTCTCTTTCGCTCTGCGACACTTCCTCTTTGTCCGGCTCGCTCGTTCCTCTGTACGAATAAACACACGAGCACAGGATCAACCTGCCGAGGCATAAGGTGCAAAAAGCGGGTGAGGATGAGGAGGGTGCCGCGATGAAAAAGTGTTCGAGCAGCGACTGTCTGGAGGTCGGCGAGGTGGATGCGTACAGCGACGTGTCGAGCGAGAGGAGCTTCGGCTATGAGTTCGCCCAGGCCGAGGTCATGATGAAAGGCATGTGGAACAACGGTAAGTCAGAGTAACACGGCCAAAGAGCGAATGCTTTTTCAAAATGTGTACCTTTAAATATGTCGTTATAAAAACTGGTTAACAATTTGTTAAATTGGCTAATAAAATAAATATAAATGAGCACTTTATCTCGTTAACAGCCGTTCATGCAGTCTACTTCAAACTTTGCAGGTGTGCTGCTGGGAAATGGAGTGAATCCACTGCAGAGTTTGAATGTGTTCAGGCCAAAAATATGTAAATAATCTCAAGTACAGTCAAAGTCGAATAAAATAAATTACTCTGTCTTACTGGGATGCGTTATGATGTCAATAGGAGGCAAAAAGAGTTCTGACAGGGTTTATCTCTTAGATGAGGTCAGTTTGGTGTGTGTTTGAGTTTTTGTGTATGTGTGCCTGCAAGAAGAATGTGGTGGCTATAATGAAGAGAAGCTTCCAGAGATCATTCAGTTACTCACACCTGTCTTTTCACTTATCCTTCCCCGTGTCCTCTTCCAGACCCCTTGCAGTCAGTGTTACAGACCCTGGAGAAGCAGCACCAGGAGGAGAAGCGCTGTGCTCTGGAGCGCCAGAGGCAGATGTATGAACAGGAGCTGCAGCAGCTTCGCCAGCGAGTCACCCCCGAGAAACCTTCCCACCTTCTGGATGCATCAGGCCTCCCAGGCAGTGCTACTGCTGCCATGATGTCAGCCAGCTCACACAAACGTGTGCGGCGCTGGAGCGAGGACAGGTGATGCTATCACTGTTCTCGCTTTATCGGATAGGTCCCCAAAAAAGAAATCTAGGAGACTCTGTACAGTGTGGCTGACTGTCATCATGTTTTTGTGTTACAGAGAGGCCATGATAACCCGCAGCCTGCGACGTCTTAAGGAGCAGATCGTTCGGGCTAGACTGTTGGCCCAGGAGGCCGGCTTCATTGCCGAGGAGCTCAACAAAAGGACAGAGTATCTGGTCACTCTGCAGATACCGGCCGCCAACCTGGATGCCAACAGAAAGGTACAGGAGGGAGATTTCTGCTGCTTTAAAAACAAAGGCAGTATCAGATAAGGAGAAGGCTTTATATTTCAGTAGCAGCAACAGTTTGTAAACAACAAAAATAGCCAAATCCCAGCAAAGCTGGCTTCCCAAAGCACCACCTACTGAAACATGAACAGGTAGGAGAAAAAGAAAAAAAATTCTCTTGGATTGAACTTGTGAAGCAGTGTCTGACTGTGAGGATGGAAATGCTAACTTATTTGGAAAACTGGTGTTTTTCCAGGGTAAGATTTGTTCAGAAGCAGTGTGTTATGTTTTCCTGTCGCTGCAGCGTGATGCAGTGCTGAGCGAGCCGGCCATCCAGGTGCGGCGTAAAAGTAAAGGGAAGCAGATCTGGGCTCTGGAGAAGATGGAGAACAGGCTGGTGGACATGAGGGAGCTCTACCAGGAGTGGAAGGAGTTGGATGAAGACAATCCTGTGAGTGGAGAGAGGAGCTAGAGCCTCAGTTTGTCAGCGGATAAATGACCACAAATATAACACAACATGCATCAAAAACTGATTAAAGCCAAACAGCAGGAATGCTAATTAATTGGAGTGAAAAGAAAAACAACTGAAGAAAATGTTAAACTGAGAAATATTAATGTTTTTGCAGAATGTATGCTAATTTTGAATTTGCTGACAACAGCAGACTACATGAAAGTTGTGATTGAGGCAACAAAACACTGTAAAAGTTATAACTCCCAATAAATGCCTGGTGGAACGTCAAATAACCTCATTAGGGTAATCGTAACCTGAGTATTAGAAGTAAAGCCTGCGGCGCTCTCTGATGGCGATGTACCGAGTCTAAGTGACAGTGTAGGCAGGTTAAATGAGCAAATTTCATCCATAACTCAGTTTGTTGGAGTAAAATGAAACAGGAGTTACACTAGAAGAAGAAGAACAGGGTGGGGGGGGGCTGAGGAGGTAGAGCGCTAAGGTTAAGTAGGACTCTGAAGTTAAGTCATCCGTTCATCATTCTTAAACCAATTATCTTTGTCTTGCTTCCTTTTTCCCCGATCAAGGTGATGCACTCCTATTTCAAACGTGCCGACCCATTTTTCGATGAGCAAGAGAATCACAGTCTGATCGGTGTGGCCAACGTTTTCCTGGCCTGTTTGTTCTACGACGTCAAACTGCAGTACGCGGTGCCCATCATCAACCAGAAGGGAGAGGTACGATTGTTTTGGTTTTATGTCGATATCTCGCTGCCTCGTTTTCAACCACAGCACGCATTTTTGTTTTTCCCCGAAACTCCTGTGTGTAAACTACCTGCACGGCACTAAACGGCAAACGGACAGTTAGCAGCTAGCTGATGTAATGGTTTAAAAAGAAGCAATGGTGTTGAAATAACTGTGTGTGTGCTTTTCAGGTGGCAGGTCGACTTCACGTTGAAGTGTGGCGCGGTACAGAGAGCTCTGAAGAACAAAGTGGAGGCGGATCTGACAAGCAGCTGAGCAGCACAGACGGAGATCCACATGAGCGTAGACTCAGCTGTGTGGTGAGATGATGCAATTTCAGTTTCTTTAACAGGTCTGTTGTTTAGAAATGAGCAAAGTCCAGCAAACAGTAAAGAAACCCACCCTGTCCCACACCTCTGAAACTCTGCTAGTCATAATACCCCCTCTGCAGGACACGTAGATCATAATCCTGCCTGTTGTAGCTCTCCAGTTAAATCTGCCCCGATGGGCGAAACACTGTAGGACCACTGCCTTCTGCTTGTGTTTTTCATTGTGGGAAAAAAAATCAAATCCGCTTATCTCAGTCCATTTCTTCCAGGTGAAAATCCTCCAGGCCACCGGACTTCCTCGCTACCTGTCCAACTTTGTTTTCTGCCAGTATCACTTCTGGGCGCAGGAGGAGCTGGTGTTCATTGCTCCAGAGGTGGCCTCTTCCAGCTCGTCGTCTGCCTCCAGAGACCCTCAGTGTACTGTAGTGTTTGACAGCGCCAAGGTGAAGCATTTCTGTGGTTAAGTAGAAGCTGTGATCAGCAAGTGAACTGTCACTAAAAGGAAACGTGCTTTGTCTCGTCTTCAGGAGTTATCTGTGCCAGTATCGGAGGACTTTGTTGAATTTCTGGCTGAGGGGGCGGTGGCCATCGAAGTGTACGGTCACAAACAGGCTAACCATCGCAGGAATCTGGCACTGTGGGACCTAGGAGTGATCCAAGCAAAGACCAGATCCCTCAGAGAGAGGTCCATCAATACGAACGCTCATTAAAATGCATCCTAAATACATCTCCAGCAAATAAACAGTGGCTTCAGTACACAGGGAATTCTTCTTCTTTTAAATCAAAGATTGAGTTTACTCAGTAAATCCTCATCAGTGTTTTATTTAATATGACCAAAACTGAGTGAGTGACTCCATAAACTCAGCAGTAAAGTGTTTACAGAGGTCAGAACAGAAAGCTGTGGTCACATAGACTTCAACCACACCTGTCGCCACCTGCTGGCCTTCAGGTAGAATGCAGATTTAAGGCACTTCCTGTGTTGCAGCGTCAGCCCTTTCAGCTCTTTAATGCCTTTAAAGCAACTTTCTTGTGTTCCTTGTTACTGTGTCCTGATGGTGCGGTGTCTTACAGGTGGAGTGAGGTGACCCGTCAGCTTGAATTGTGGGTGAAGGTGATGGAGCTGAATGAGGCGGGAGAGTTCACAGCTGTAGAAGTTGTTCCCGCTAAAGATGTCCGCACAGGAGGAATCTTCCAGCTCAAACAGGTAGTGTGTGTGTGCGTGTGTGTGTGTGTGTGTGTGATTAAATTTGAAGAAAGGAGTCAGGCCACCTGTAACTGTTCTTTTCTGTACTGCCAGGGACAGTCTCGGCGAATACAGGTGGAGGTTCGTCCAGTGCCAGACTCGGGCACCATGCCACTCATTACAGCCTCCATCCTGTCTGTGTCTATTGGAGATGTAAAGGTCCGACAGATTCGTCTCCCTAAAAATTATCCAAAACAGGCGAGGACAACATTCTTAAGACTCTCCAACTGTGTATGGTTTAAATTTTTAGCCTTTTAACTGTTAATGTGTGGTAATTTACATTTTAGGGCACAGAGGAAGACATGGACAGCTATCAGGTAGGGGATGTTGTGTAGTCTGTCTGTAATGGAAAGATAACTGCTGTTTCAGTCTGTCTCATGAGTGTGTGTCTCTGCAACTGTGTGCATGTGTAGGAGGTGGACCTGGAGAGGATGAGGGAACAGTGGCTGGTCACACTCACTCAGAGACAGGAGTATTTAGACCAGCAACTGCAGAAGATAGTCTCTAAACCAGGTACAGCTGGAAAACGCTAGGTCTGGGAAGAAAGGGGGACTCACTGGCCACTTTATTAGGTATACCTTTCTAGTACTGAGTTAGACCATGTTTTGCCTTCAGAACTTTTGCATGTCATATATTCAACAAGGTCCTGGAAACCTCACACATTTTTAGTCCATGCTGCATATCCAACTCATGCAAAGAGATCTGGTTACCATGGAGGTCGTTTGAGTATGGTGAACTCCACTGTCGTGTTCAGTTTCAGATTATTTGAGGTTTGTGGCATGAACCATTAACCTGTTGGAAGCATCTATCAGAAGATGGGTACTGTGTGATGATTAAAGGGACAGACACAGCAATACTACTCAACGTAGGATGTGGTGTGTAGATGATGCTCAGCTGTGCCAAGAATGCATCTCTGAGCCTGCAATGCTGTAGCAGAAACAAAGACTCATCAGACCAGCCAAAGTTTTGTTTTAATTAGTCTTCTATTGTCTAATTTTTGTTGTTGTTGTTTATTTCTTTGTATTAGGAGTGTAGGTGTGGTCTTCTGCTACTATAGCACATCTGCATTCAGAGGTGCCTATCTGCATACTATAACAAGTAGTTTTTACCCCTCAGCCATAAAAGGCTGATGGGGTACTGCCTTCACCCAGCTGGGTGGGTGGCACGGACAGTTATGTTTGTGAATGTGATAAGTTAAGAATAGATATGTTAGGTGTGCCTACTAGGAAGCTGAGGGATGGCACAGGTGGTTGCCACTATTTTTTTTATTCTTTTATTTTATTTTTTTGAGTTCCTGTTTCCTTCCTGTCAGCTCAAAACAGGCTGTCCATCCTCCTCAGGCATCACCCAGAGAACTGCCACTAACTGGATCAGACCGTTCTCTGTAAACTCTAGAGGTGGTTATGTGGGGAAACACCCAGTAGGTCCGGAAAGTCTAAAATCCTCAGACCACCCATGTGCCAACAAGCATGGTGCATGGGTGCATCACATTTCTTCCTGTTCTGATGCTGACTTACCTTAACCATGTTTGCATTTCTAAATATGTTCAGTTGCTGTAATGCGATAAGCCAATTGGTATTTGCAATAATAATGGTGTACCTAATATAATGACCAGTGAGGGCATATCTAAATTCAAATGATTAAAAAAATAAAAAGCCTGCAAAAACTCATGGAACATTGTTTTTTTTACTGAAAGGTGTTTATGTGACGTTTTTTCTCCTGTTGCTTTCGTTTGCACGTAGACAAGTCAGAGGATGATGTTGAAAGGGAATCCCAGCTGCTGGAGTGTCGTCTGACCCTCACTGAAGAACGCAATGCTGTTATGGTTCCATCTGCGGGCAGTGGTATTCCTGGAGCACCAGTAGAGAGGTGGGTGGGACGGTGTGGGCTTTATGCTCCTTTATTCTTTAGTCAACAATATCTATTATCAGTAAAAAAAAAATTTTAACAACGATTTTAACAACAAAACCAACAGAAAGAGAAAGAACACGAGCAACAAACCATTTCTGGTAATATATGGAAATCCAGCTCCAGAAAGCTTGTAGGTATTTAGAAAACTGTCTTTAATCTTTCTGGTAGTCATGTGATAGTACATGCAAAAATCCATTATTTATTTTTACTTTGCTTCCTAAAATTTCAAAACTTCTTCTAAATTAATGTGACCAAAAAACAGTTGAACTTATTCGTTCTGTCTTTATTTTCTGTGACTTTTAGCCTTGAAGATGTTGGACTGTGTCCATTCTTTGAATTAGTCTGAACTTTAGTTTTGAGTTGATAATAATAAATAGTTACTTGTAACATATTTGTAAGTGATTAAGCATACTATTAAAAACTCCACAGCTTTTACAAGAAGCTGTCAAATGATCATAATCGTCACAGTTTCTCAGGCTAAAGACAGAAAAGTCACCATCTTCACCAAGGGAACACATTTTGGCAGCTGATCAGTCTTTCTCCACAGGGTCCCTGTACCTGGAATGGAAACACACATTCCTGTCCTGTTTCTGGATCTCAGTGGTATGTTGCTCTCTTAAACTGTGTTCCAGTTGAAATTTGGTAAAAATCACCTGTGCTTGTAGCAACCAGCCAAGCTCCTCACTGTGTGTGTGTTTTCCCTCCAGCTGATGATTTCCAGTCCAGTCTGTCGGCCCCGCTGGCTGGAGGACAGGATGCACTACTCAGTGGGGAAGATGAAGACGACTTCTTTGACCTCCATATTGTTAAACACTATGATCCAGAGGTGAGGAGGCTGTAAAATGACTTTTCCCTCAAGTTTCTTCTTCCTGTTTTAGAGATCATTAAAACTACTAGATGCAGATGGAGGGAACTCTTGAATCCCGTCATTTGCTTTTAAACGTGTTTTTAGGTGAGGGCGGAGGCGTCCTGGGACTCAACAGTCCACGAGTGCTCCCAGCTGAGTCGTGTGGCGCCCGCTGACCAGAGGGTGTACCTGACAGTCCGCACGGCGGTGCAGCTGAGCCATCCGGCCCGCATGCAGCTGGTCCTCAGGAAACGCATCTGTGTCAGTGTTACTGGAAGACAGGTGTGTGTGTAGCCTAGATGGTGTGATGCGTGTGCTTCACAGCCCCCGACTGAGGAGATCAGCTGATGCGTTGTTCTGTGATTGTGCTGCAGGGTTTTGCCCAGAGCCTGCTGAAGAGAATGTCTCAGCGGAGCACCGTCACCGGCTGTGGGATCACCTTTGAAATAGTTTCAAACATCCCCGGAGTAAGTACCAGGACATCACGTTAGTGTCTGTGTTGGTCTTCAAAAAGGAAGTAAAAGGAAATCGGGAAAATGGCAGTAAGAACAAAAATTCTTACAGATTCAAAATTCTTGAATCTGTTGGTAATTTTTGTGTACACTCATTTTATAGTAAGAACACTTCGACGCACATTTAAATGAATGAATGAAACCCAGCATTTCCAAAGTTGATAGCATGTTTTTTTTTGGGTTTTTTTTCTCATGGAAACGCTTCAAAATAAGACGCACATGTTCATGCTTTTGCTAATTGTACTGTCATGAACTTTAACATTGCAATCTTTGGGCACTGCTCAGTCTCACCTTGGAGTGAATCTGCTTCTCCTGGGAAGGCTGAATGTTTTGTACATTTTTATCGCAGCAGTGTGATGCACTTTTTTGGGAATGACTTTAACCCTTTCCAGATTGATGAGCAGCAACAGTTGCTTCTCTAAGAACAATACTGACGTCTTTCCTCCTCAGTCAACACACACCGGATTGCTCCAGACAAGCAAACTGACAAAAGACTAGCTTTTCTAGAAGTGCTCACACATGCTGATGATCAGTTAATCAAATGTATTTCATTAGCAGCATTTACCTGCTACTTGTGGTCTTAATTGTTATGGAAGCAGTGAAGATGTACTTGGTGTTTTACATACTGCTTCTTTTTATTAAATAATGACATGGTCGAATATGTCACGTGTTCTCATGTGTTAATTGTCTGAAGCTGTAGTTACCTCATTTTAAGATCTGTTGTTTTTACCCCTCAGCCGTAAAAGGCAGATGGGGTACTGTCGTCACCCCACTGGGCGGGTGGGTGATCAGCATGGACGTGCATGTTAGTGCATTCACAAACTCAACAATGGTTTTTTGAAATTGGGGTAGCAATGGCGACTGCCTGTATGTTTTACCATAACGATTTTTGTAGAATTGAACAAGAGCATGGTGTTCGTTGTAAAAAATTTTTATATATTTGTGTCCTACGTGGATCCCAACAGGGTGAATGAAGCTTCCTCCTCTCACTGTATTAATCCCTGCTCTCACAGGACATCCACGGTCCAGAGGATAGGGAGATGCTGGCCAGGCTGGCTGCCAGCGCAGAGGACGACCAGTCTGCCGACAGCGAGGCAGCCATAGAGAAATACCTCCGCAGTGTCCTGGCTGTGGAGAACATTCTCACTTTGGACAGGCTTAGACAGGTCTGACAATGTAGTTCACCTGAGATGTGAATCAGATTTTCATATGAAGCTTCACATATTAAAACGTTAATATTGGTATTCTTCATTAGCTCAATTAAAATTCAACATTTCCATCTGCATCCTGGTAAAATAAAGTAACTGAGTTGCTTAATCATGAACACAAAGCAGTGTGTCTCCGGTGGAAACATTCAGTGACGCTGTGTCCACTAATTAAACAATCAGCAGAAATACGTGTGTGTGTCTGTGTGTGTGTGTGTGTGTGTGTAGGAGGTGGCTGTAAGGGAACAGCTGGCTGGCAGAGGAAAAGCTGCCAGACGGTGCCTGAGCTCTCCAAACATCGACCGGGTAAGAGGGCTCACATTATTATGTTATTATTCGGTGTTGCTGTTGGTAATGGTTCGGTTGAAATCTCCTTATTCTGCTATTGGCAGCAGGGACTAACTCACCTGAGGTTTGTTTAATATTCTGGGTATTCTTTCTTGATTGCTTTTGTCAGTAACCAGACTTGCCATTAATCTGCCTCACTAACCTCTAACCACTTAACCCATTGACCTTTCACTCAGCTGTCAGCCAGCACTCTGGATCTTGGCTCCTCCCCTCTTAAGCTCAAAGACTTCAAGGTGAGACAACTGAGTCAGCTACCCTTCTCTTTGGTAACTAATTGTACTTCTTTACCCTTAGGTAAATACAACCTCATTATGCTCCAGTTTTTCATACTAATCAAATTGCATGTTCATGATAATACTAATAATACTAGTATTATTTGCATGTCTGAATTC
Source organism: Benitochromis conjunctus (assembly GCA_015052645.1). Lineage (NCBI taxonomy): Eukaryota > Metazoa > Chordata > Actinopteri > Cichliformes > Cichlidae > Benitochromis > Benitochromis conjunctus. The sequence goes on from VOQK01030708.1 coordinate 27,812, forward strand.
ATACTGCAAAACATTTTCAAGTAAAATCTGATGGGTATCGAAGATGCACTGACACATGTGTTAGAGCCTTTAATAATACAGTTACCTAAAGAAGGATATCCTGGATAATAATCCTCATCGTGCTTAGAATGACCAAAATTTACAAAATGAACTCAAAGTTTTACACAGTATAGCCCAAAATGAGTGGCTGAGCTGGTTAAATTCAATGGGGTGGGGGGGGGG
>VOQK01030713.1:4424-25641 GCA_015052645.1 Benitochromis conjunctus
GGACTGGTGAGTGTCAGCACCACAATCCAGGATGAGACACTGAACATCCATGAGTACATCAGGAAGATGGCCGCAACTGACCGAGTGATTAGTGAATACCTCAGGCAGCAGAAACCCGAGAAAGAGGAGGAACCATCATGGAAGGATAAGCCCCTGCACGGTATGTACCACCGGCAGATAACGGAAGTTACATCCAGAAATCCTACCAGTGGCTGGACAAAGCAGGACTGAAAGACAGCACAGAGGCACTAATCATGACAGCACAGGAACGAGCTTTAAGTACAAGATCCATAGAGGCTGGGGCCTACGACACCAGGCAAGACCCCAGGTGCAGGCTGTGTAAAGATGCCCCTGAGACAATCCAGCACTTAACAGCAAGATGCAAGATGCTAGCAGGCAGGGCATACATGGAACACCATAACCAAGTGGCCGGCATAGTATACAGAAACATCTGTGCCGAGTATGGCCTGGAAGTCCCGAGGTCAAGGTGGGAGACATCACCAAGGGTGGCGGAGAACGACCGAGCTAAGATCCTGTGGGTCTTCCAGATACAGACAGACAAAATGGTGGTGGCTAACCAACCAGACAATAGTGGTGGTAGATAAACAGAAGAAGACGGCTGTAGTGATAGATGTAGCGGTTCCGAATGACAGCAACATCAGGAAGAAGGAACACAAGAAGAAGCTTGAGAAATACCAAGGGCTCAGAGAAGAGCTCGAGAAGATGTGGAGGGTGAAGGTAACAGTGGTCCCAGTGGTAATCAGAGCACTAGGTGCGGTGACTCCCAAGATTGGAGAGTGGCTCCAGCAGGAACAACATCGGAGATCTCTGTCCAGAAGAGCGCAGTCCTAGGAACAGCTAAGATACTGCGCAGGACCCTCAAGCTCCCAATCCTCTGGTAGAAGACCCGAGCTTGAAGGATACACTGCCCGCAGGGGCGAGAGGGGAATTTTTTTTTTTCTTCTTAATATATCCGCTATATAGATAGCAAGAGTCTTGTACTTTTTAATTTTCAAGTATTGTGGCATGTCCCGGTATCAGTGCTTGTGAAAGAACAAGCAAAGCCACATGCAAGATGCAAGCTGTGGCTGGCTACTTCTCTGCTTTAGACAACCTACCAAGCGTGTTTACTCAGAACGCATATGCATTTGGGCATCAACAGGACATGTAACTGGTTCAAAACAAGCTGCCGCAGTCTGTTTTTAGCTGAAGCTGTCGACAGTTTTTAGACCTTCCTTCCTGAATGAGGCCTCATTTTGTTACGATTATTTTGGGTTGTACAAAAATAACTTTTAAAACATACAACTAGAACTAGAAAGAATTTGTAATTAATTAATTAATAATTTCAGTCGAGTGATCTTACTCGGTCTTTCATGATTCAGGATGTTAAAATATGTAATATTTAGTTTTAGTTGACCACAGGCTTAATTTGATATTCCTGTCCACAAGATATTTGACTTGTGTTTCACAAGTGTGATAAGGAATAAGACATGACAGGTGTTATAAACCAAGATGAATGTTGTCTGGTTTCCACTTAATCCACTTAAAGATTACGAATTGATGGAAATATAATACCATTGATTGCAGCTCAGAAGAACCTGCTCATGACACAAAACGGTTTCACCATGTACATGCTCTCTTTGGAGAATGATGTCTTCAACCCTAACCATGCCAGAGTCTACCAGGACATGAGCCACCCCCTGGCCCATTACTTCATCTCCACGTCACACAACACTTACCTTACCAAGGACCAAGTCACCGGTGCGAGCAGCACTGAGCCGTACATGAGGTATTGAGACAGAGAAGAATGAGACATTGGCAGTCAGTCAGTCTAGTCAGATATGTGCCTGTGGTTTCAAACGAATGAATCTGTCACTGTCAGGGCTCTAATTCAGGGCTGCCGCTGTGTGGAGCTGGACTGCTGGGATGGAGATAAAGGTGAACCTGTCATCTACCACGGACACACACTCACCTCCAAAGTGCCCTTTAAGGAAGTGATTGAAACCATTGGCCAGTATGCCTTCAAGGTAAGAGATTTTGTAGCTTTTACTCATGGAAATATTCAGTTATGGCATTGTGCTCACAGCTGTGCCATCCTACAGATTAAATAAATGAGCACTCAGACAGTAACAACCCACTGCACTTCTTTTGGTTATACACCTGACTCTGAGGCAATCCTGTGGTATTTTGTATGGTATTATACTCTTGGGTTTTGCATTGCTATAATGTGATCTAATTGCATTTTAATGGCTTAGCATAAGAGGTTTCCTGTGTTTCTCCCTGTAGACGTCCCCATACCCTCTAATCCTGTCCTTGGAGAACCACTGTTCTGTGGAGCAGCAGGCTGTCATGGCAAAACACCTCCGTAATATCCTGGGCAAAAAACTGCTCACCAAGCCTCTCGGTGACCAGCCACTGAGAGACCTGCCTTCTCCCGAAGTACAACAACCACACACATACAAGCACAGCTGGACCCATTTGCTTTTCTAATATGGTAATTTATTCCAATGGCCTTCCTTGCAGGAGCTTAAGGGGCGTATTTTGGTAAAAGGAAAGAAACACACTCCTCACCTGGGTGAGCTGGTGAAGAACAGCAGCTGTACCAGCTTCTCTTCGAGCTCTGAAGATGAACTAGCAAGCAGCATTAGGAGCACACCCAAGAAGGATCCTGCAAAGGTCAGTTCAAGAAAGGCTTGTTATTGAGTCGTGGAAGCTGTTAACACAAACACTTCAGTTAATTGACCAATTTTCTTTGCATTGCCTTTTCCAGGTCTGTTCGAAACTGAGCCCCGAGCTATCAGACCTGGTGGTTTACTGCAAGAGCGTCCCCTTCCGCGGATTTGGAAATGTGTCTGAAAAACCGCCAAATGAAATGTCTTCTTTCTCTGAAAACGATGCCCTCAAGCACATCAAAGATTCTGGTACAACAGTGGAAATAATTGCGTCTTGACATTACATAGAGAAACTCAAAAAGGTTGCCAGCATCATGTCTTTTGTGCAGCTGGCTCTACAGAAAATATAATTAGCCTTCAACATATCATGGCTTGTGGATTTCTGTCTTTTCATTTACAGGGAAGCTTTTTGTAAGACACAACAGCAGGCAGCTGAGCCGGATCTACCCTTGTGGCCAGCGCCTTCAATCATCCAACTATGATCCTCAGGAAATGTGGAACTGTGGATGCCAGATGGGTTGGTACTCCACACTGAAAGCTACGCTGCTGTTCAGATGAAAGCAAAAAACATTTTTTTTAAAACCCTCAGAGAAGTGTTTTATTTCTGTAAATTTACTGTCATGTCACACGTAACCCACTGACATGTCTGATTCTGTCAATTTAATTCTGTGTCCCTCCACTTTCTTCTTTGTGCCTTTAAGTGGCTCTGAACTTCCAGACGGCCGGGGAGCAAATGGACCTGAACCAGGGCCGCTTCCTCGCAAATGGTCGCTGTGGATACATCCTCAAACCCAGCTTCCTGTGCAGTCCCACATCCAACTTTAACCCAGAAAACACGGGAGGAGGCCCCGGTCATACCCCCACTCAGCTGACTATACGGGTGAGTAACTGTTACAAAGGATTGCATTTATAGGGGGATGATGAAATGAACATTATATTTATATAGATACAGAACAATGCAAAGAATTTGAATTCATAATTAATCTTTTTTTTAAGCATATAGATTTTAATAACCGCTATATATGTGATGAAGTTTTTCCAAACTTTCGTTCAGATGTGCCGACCTGTTAATTAGAGGATAGACGTTATAGTAAGATTTCTGTACCACTGTTGTAAACTTAACATAAAAAGTAAGGAAATTAGTCTTTGGTTGATTATTTCTTTGTGGTAACAATACTTCTTGGTAATAAATCTTATGTACCACTGGAAGGATACCACATTTATAAAGAAAATGCATTTGTGGGTTGAGCGGTAGTGTTGAGAATGTGGGCTGCACTCATGAAAAACTTGCCAAATCTTCTCTGCCAATGCCAAACAGCTTATTCTGCTATTAACTCTTGTTTGGTGTCATTTATTGGATTGGATAATTGATTTCTGAAGAAACAAGACATATTGGCAGTTTAACGGCAGTAAATGCTGGTTGAATAATGTCATCCCATCCCACAGCAGTGTGCGACCAAGCTGGTCACCAACATGTGGAGGAGGTACTAGGCTGTTGTGAGGCCCCTGGTATGTCTTGTTTCATCTTACAAATGCATTTTTATCATAAATGTGGCACCATTTACAGGCAAATAAAGAGACTTTCAGATGGTATAAGATTTATTGCCAAGATGCATTGTTACAATAAAAAGGGAAGTTTCCTTCCTTTTTGTGCTGTTTAGTTTTTGTAGTGTCATTTAGTTATTTTTACTACTGTCCATACTTACATTTATACCATAGAGGAGAGGCCATCTTCTGTTGTTCCTCAGGAATAGTTTCCTTATGTCTAAACTAGAGTCTAAACATAGAGCTATTGTTTGCTATCCAGATTGTCAAGCCCCGTTAGGGCAATTTGCAATTTCGGTTTTGAAATAAAGTTGCCTCGAAAAGACTTTTTATTCATTTCTAATGATAATTTCATGTGCACAATGATGAATTACATTTTGCTTTTTCAGATAATATCTGCACAACAGCTGCCAAAAATCAACACGGAGAAGGCGAGCTCCATTGTGGATCCACAAGTGTGGGTGGAAATTCACGGGGTGGCTATTGATAAAGCAAAACAAAAAACCCACCGCATTGACAACAATGGTAATCTTTATTTATTTATTTATTTTTGCCCACAACAAAATTTTAAGAAGAAATTTTATATATATATATATATATATATATATTTCTTTGCAGAGCAATAATATCTTCATTATCTCTATATGTTAAAATTTTATGCAGGCATTTCTGTAAATCAGTGTAACTTTTATAATGCAGTGACAAGAAGTGACGTCAGAAAGCTTCTTTGTACCTTATTCAAATCTTGGAATATATATTTGTGTAGGAGTCTTTTCAATCCAATACCATGATTAGTTTGTTTGAACGGTTGTATTTACAGCTCTTGTGCGCCCTCTGCAGGTTTCAACCCTCGCTGGGACTGCACTCTAAGCTTCCAGCTGCAGGTCCCTGAACTGGCCCTGGTGCGGTTTGTAGTGGAGGACCACGATCATGCTGCCAAAAATGACTTTGTGGGCCAGTTCACTTTACCTTTTACAAGCCTTCGCATAGGTACTTATTAAGATTTAGTCTACAAGTCAGACATGTATCAGTTCTTCACTCTCAGATGTTCTTTTTAATATGTGTCATACTCTTTTGTTTTTTGTTTTGTCCCCACCCAGGCTATCGACATATTCACTTACTGAAGGCAGATGGTTCCAGCCTTTCCCCTGCTACACTCTTTATCCATGTCAAAGTGACCCGCAGAGGTGTTCCTGTCAAAACTATGGCTGAGCGTATTGCCGCTGCCAAAGGCAAAGCGTGACACACATCTGAACAAGACAATCAGACATCTGGACAATGAAGGACTTTGGAAGGAGGAGCTCCGAGTGTGAAAACAGAGACAGAATGCTGCTGGTGCTGTCGTCTTACAGTTCAGACCCCAAGTGGTCCAATTTACACAAAACCACTTCCCAGTGCTTGAAAAAGGTGTCTGTCAGGGATGGAGATATGCCCTCTGGTAACTGTGATTCATAAAAAAATGCAGAAAAGGGACTGTTAGAGAGAGTGAAGATCATTTATTTTATGTCATCATTTTATTTTTTAACATGTTTTTTTTAACTTAAAGAATAATGATCGCTTAAGTAAAATAGCACTTCTTAAATTGATGCTATGACAGAATTGCAGTGAGATGGAAACCAAGTGTAACTGTGTTTGACAATATACATAAATGTCAGTGTTTTAGACGTTATTATTGGCAGCAGTAACTGTGATGTAATGCATATTTAATTTTGTGTTAGTGAATGCCCCGTGGCCCATGCTGCCCATGTACAAGTACTCGATACTCCAGATATCTGGGCACTTTTAAATTCTCTCTGGAAGACGAATGTTAACATATTCTCACGTCTTCCAGTAGAAGATGACAGGCTTAACTTGCAAAAATAAGCTTTTTTTTCTTACATGTCTTGTATTTTATCTTAGCATCATTTCACATATGTTCAAATGTGTTTGTTTAAAATCATATTTGACTTTTTAAAGATACAGTATTTCCATATAAGCTTCTTTCGTTTTGTCAATTTTTGTCCTCGCATTCAGATCTAGAAAAAAACGCTGTTAAAAACTAATTGCATCAATCTAATACAACCACTAATTACTGCAGGCTACAGTGAATCTTTTAATACTCTTCTAAGGAGGTTCACTGATAATAAAATGGTCTAGCCATGAAAAGTAATTACTGAATTTAGAGAATGTAATACGTATTTAATAGTGAGTGAAGTAAAACTTTGCTCTCTTAATGTTTAATATAGCAGGTGTGGAATGAGTGCAAATGGTTATTTTTGCAAGAAAAAATGTTTTTATAAAGCACTTTTAACAACTTTTTTTCCCCACACGCTGTCAAAAGATACAAGTGTCTGTTTCAGTTTCAAAAGTCCACAGTGTTGTCTGTGGATGCCTGACACTTATAATAAATGCATAACCAGAAGGTTTTAATCTGTGAATTTTTGTCTGACTTTTCTGTGGTAATCTAAAGCTGTCAGCTTAAAACATAAATCTTTACATTCCCACATTAGAACTATCAGTGGGTATGTTTCTGTCCGATTAAGCCAAAAGTAAAGACAAAAAAAGGAAAACTCTTAGCAACATTTATAACATTACACAGCATGGCAGCAATTTCTCCAACAACTGGACTTCTTTTGTCTCCAAACATCTCTATGATTTATGAGTTAATACCACAAAATATTCAGTGGGTGGAAACTTAAATACAAAAACACACACACAGTGTGTTGTGAATGTCAGTCGGCAACACCACAATGACAGAGAAAGGAGGAGAAGGTCAGTATTAAGAGTTTTTTTCCTCTCAAGAAAAACATTGCTAAAAAGTAAATCAAGTTAAAAGTCAACTCAAGTTGATGCTAAAAGCGTCACAGACGTGTTTTTAACATCAGCCGAAATGGTTCAAAAACACACCTCAAATATAGTATTAAAGTCCCTGTTGATATTTAGGTCAAAATGTTGCATTGCTAACAAAAAGTAACCACACACGGTTCTCTGAAGTAATCACAACTTATCGTCTCATATGACTGCCATTATTTCTTATACTGCAGTTCTTTGTGTTTTGTCCAAATGTTGTTGCCGTAGCTGTAGCTCTATTAGCCGTAAATGTCGTGTCGTTACTTTTAAATGTATTCATGCAAAACGTCATATTAGCTTACTTTATGTAAAATAATAATAATAAATAAATAAGGGTTCTTTAATGTTCCCATCGGGGTTTATTTATTACCGAAATAAATAAGATGTGGGCCTAAAAGGTTTTGGCTGCTTTGGAGGCGCTAATCAACACGCAGACTACGTAAATGAACAGCTGTACATTTTTACCTGTTAGTGTCTTTTAACTGACTTTCAAATAAGAAATATCAACGCCACAATGCTTAATCTGCTCAGTTGGTCTCATTCAATGATCCACGCAAATCTGAGCTATGATTTTGTCTTCTTCCTCACCCTGTTGTAATATTAATCTATTAGGCCTCAGATTATCGTTCAAGATGCATCTCACACGTGTTTCCACTTAAGTGATTTCATTTGCCTTTGGGTTATATTTACATCAGATGGCAGTTTATCGTTACAGGGGAAAATATATTAAATACGCAAAAAAATAAATTCTTACTGGGGCTGTGAGAACTTTAAAATGGACGCTTTAAAACGATAACCAGTGCCCGCTCCATTACGAGCCTTTTGTTTATCGTAAATATTTGGAAATGGTCGCGTAAAAAAAGACGACCATGGATACGCCTCCACCGCGGGTCTCGGCCAATAGCGTCGAGGCTCTTTTAAAGGTGTCAAGGGGCACGCGGTGGCGTCTCACTTCCTGGTTGAAGATGGCGGATGAGAATGAGACAGCACCGATGCCGGAGAAAGAAGATGTAGAGGATCACGGACACTGCAGCGACTGTGAAAATGACGAGCACCACTTTGACGATGGGTAAGGAGGCAGACTTTTTCGCTCGGCGGCGTAAAATACGTCATGGGTCTGGAGATTTTAGCAAAATGAACTTAAACGGCGAGTAGTCGTGATAGACAGCCATCCTTAGACGCTGTCCAGCCCATTTACTTTCATCCTATTGGTTAGAAGCAACGTTCGCTTGCTTGTTCTTTCACCCGATTGGCTGAGAAGGATGTCTTTTCCAAATATAGGCTGGACTTAGCGTTTTCCTAAGTATATGGTGAGAAAGGAGAAAGCAAAGTGCGTTTAGAAGCCAAATTTACACCAAGACGCGTGTTTCTGTTACTCATAAATCTTGCAGAAAACATATACTTTGAATTAAGTTGATAGTTTACGGTGTTCTTCGCATGCCGTTGCTGTGTTGACGGTAAAGGATGCAAATCACGTTTACGACAGCTGACATGTAGCGTGCTAGCTTGCATGCTAGCTTACATGGCATTGTCTGTGTGTGTGGATTTGGTGCAAAATCAAAAGTGAAACAAGCACAAACGTGCATGCAAAAAGCACTCTGCTTAAAAATAAGCAGTGAAGTGAGGCCTTTTAATTCCCTCTTTAATCGCAGAAAGACTATCTTAAACCAACCCAGCTCGGTTGCTCTTACTGAATACAAGCTTTGATAGAAACCATGTTTTTCCCTTAATGTATTAAAAAAAAAAAGTGGTGTCATATATGAAAGGGCGTGTCCGCAAAGCAACTGAACGTTGTTTTTAGTAGAAAAAATGGAACCAAGAATGCACCTCTGTAAGGTGGTTTTCACAAACATCTGATCACTAACTGGAGGAAATCTGACCCAAAGCCACACGTTTCCATTTTTAGAGACACAAAGAAGCGAATAAAGATCAAATCTGAGAAAAGAATAAACCTAATGTTGCAGAGTTCTACCTCAAACCCACGCTGCTGTATGGCTAAAGTGAAACATATTCTCCTGCAGGTCTTTGAACCATCCTGCAGTCAGAAACAAACAATTGTTTGGCCCCGTAACTGCTCTACCCTGTTGAAATGGAAAGTGGGAGAACAAACTATTGAATGTTTTGTTGTCCATTGTTCCAGTCACTTGCTGGGCTCTTGTACATACAGTACATAAACACACATGCACGCATACTCTTCTTCTAGATGTCATCTGATTCACCACCTGTGCTGGTGTTACAAATACAAGGCCACGTACTGGCCTGCATTTCTCCTCTCTTGGACACTAATGAGATTATCCCGTGTAAGTATGTTGCCAGAAGATGAAGTAGCTGGCTGGAGATATGTGGCTTTTCTGGTTGGAGCAGATCAGAAGAGAGGGTTTTTCAGAAAATCTGTGCTAACTTCTAAACATCCTGCAGTCGACTTGTGAATTTCTGTATGGTTTGGCTAATGGACTGGTTTTATTATGTCTTTAGCTGCCCTAGAGCTACACCTGGTGTTGTCAGTTAAAACACGCAGTTACTTCTCGGCTAACACGGCTTTGCATCAGTAATGAAATGTAAATTGTATTGTAAGTGTCAGTAGTTTAATAATCTTGGCTGTTGTTTGAAAGCAGATTGCAGAAAATACATTTTCAACATGATTTTCTTTTCTTCTGAGATCAGTCTTAAAAAGGATGCCATCTATTTCTGTCCTGTTCCAGTGAGAGGGGTCTTGGGGACGACACTGGCGCCAAGAAGAAGAAAAAGAAGCAGAAAAAGAAGAAGAAATCTGGTGCCACAGAAGCAGCTCAGGACCCCCTTGCCAAGGCATGAATTTTATGCATTTCTGTCTTAATGGGTTATAAACCTAACCTAAAAGAAAGGAAAATAAGTCCAGTTAAGGTGTAAACTACTAAAATCACAGTTTAGATACAGAATGGTTAAAAACTGTTTAGATAGGATTAACAGTGTTGACTTCTGTTTGTCGTTGTCTTGTTTGATGTATATTCATGTTTACTTCCAAAACAGGTGAATTCGTTGCCAGCTGATAAACTACAGGAGATCCAAAAGGCCATTGAACTGTTCTCTGTTGGCCAAGGTCCAGCCAAAACTATGGAGGAGGCCACTCGGAGGAGTTACCAGTTCTGGGACACACAGCCTGTGCCCAAACTAGGTATGGTTACAGATGGGTTAGTTCAGTTTTTGATGCCAATATGTAGCTTATACGTCAAATCTTTAAGGATTTGTTGTTGTTTGTCTTGGGGGTTTTTTTTGTTTGTTTTTTTTCTGCATGTGGACAAGTGGCTTACACAGATGGTCAGTTAACACAGAGTGAACAGAAGGAAAAAAGGCTTGTACTTATGACTCAAGTATGCAAAAGCACCAATGCAATGAGTACAACAGCATTATTTTTGCAATCTGTTGGTGAAGTGCGCCTCAATCGTGAAAGGAATTGATAATTAGGCACGGTCATGAGGAAGCAATTAATAACATACTCATCAGCCACTTTGTTAGGTACACCTTGGCAGTACCGAATTGGACCCTCTTTTACCTTCAGAACTGATATGATTCCTAATGGCATAGACTTGAAATGTACTGGGAACATTCCTCAGAGATTTTGGGCCATATTGACATGATGTCATCACACAGTTGTTTTAGAACTGTCAGTTGCACATCCATTGTGGTGTTTAAGTGTTGTTTTATTCTGAGGGGACCAATGTGACCAAGTTTTCCCCACACTTATTGCTTCACTGCCAGTGTCCTCAGCTGTTGGCAACATAAATCTATGCCAAACTCTGACCCTACCATCCGAATGTCTGAGCAGAAATCATGACTCATCAAACCAGGCAACATTTCTGTCTTCTGTTCTGCTCTTTTGGTAAGCTGAATTTTAGCCACAGTCTCCTGTTCTTAGCTGACAAAAGTGACACCCAGTGTGGTCTGCTGCTGTAGTCTGCTTCAAGGTTTGACTGTTGTGCATTCAGAAATGCTCTTCTGCATACTTTTGTTGTAACAAGTAGTTAATTGAGGTCCTGTTGCTTTTCTGTCAGCTCAAAGTAGTCTGGCTCTATACTCCTTTGACATTGTCAAAGTGTTTTCTTCCCAATAACTACCACTCACTGAATCTTTTCTCATTTCTGGCCATTCTCTGTAAGTCCTAGAGATGGTTGTGGGGAAAATCAGTAGTAGATGAGCAGTTTCTGAAATATTCAGACCAATCCATTCAGCACCGACAAACATGCTACAGTCATAGTCACCTAAATCACCTATCTTCCCCATGCTGATGCTTGGTTTGAAATTCAGCCGGTCATCTTGATAATGTCTACCCGCCTACATGCATCAAGTTGCTGTCAGGTAAAGGGCTGATGAGAGATTTGCATAAATGTTGAAAATGTGTACCTAATGAAGTGGCCAGTGGGTATGTGTCATTGCTTTCTGGTCTTCTAAGAGTGACGGTCTAAAAGACAAGTGTATACATTTTGTTTTTTTGCTTTGTCAGACTTTTGTTTGCTTTTCCTTCAGGGGAGACGGTGACATCGCACGGCTCCATTGAACCTGACAAAGACAACATTCGAGAAGAGCCCTACAGCCTCCCGCAGGGCTTCAGCTGGGACACCCTCGACCTGGGAAACCCTGCTGTGGTAAGAAAGTGTATAAACACAAACACTCACAGCAAGCAAGCACAGGAGGAATTTGTCTTTCAGTAACAAAGTCCTGGACTTGTGGTGCTTTGCACTTAATTTTGTTGAGAAACTAGTGGATTTTTGTTTTTATTCCAAGTTTGTCCTCTCAGTAATTATGTGACTGTTTATGATGAAGTGCTTGTTGTTTGGTCAGAGTGCAGTTGCAGTCCAATTAGAAACTTTTTGTCCTTTTGTCAAATGTTCACTGTAGAAATGCTCTTAACTTTTTAAGGTGACTTTGTCTCGTATTCTTTTCTTCTCTTTACAACCAGCTCAAGGAGCTTTACACCCTTCTCAATGAGAACTATGTTGAAGATGACGATAACATGTTTCGATTTGACTATTCTCCCGAGTTCCTGCTCTGGTAATTTCTCATATTTAAATATTGTTCAAATATTAATGCAAGTGCACAGAGCTGTGTCACATTTTTGACTGACCTTGCCCTCTCCTCAGGGCCCTGCGACCTCCTGGCTGGTTGCCTCAGTGGCACTGTGGAGTGAGGGTTAACTCCAACCAGAAGCTGGTCGGCTTTATCAGTGCCATTCCTGCCACCATCCACATCTATGACATGTAAGTAAACAGAATAGTGCAGAGAGAGGGGGATAAAAGTCAATATGTTAGCCTCTGTCCATTATTTACTTCCAAATAGAACTTTTTTTAAATGACTGGCCTATGACTAGTATTTCTAATTGATTGTATTCAGTGTATTATTCAATAAAATAAATAAATATCTCATGATTGCTTTTCTTCTGCTTTAGAGAGAAGAAAATGGTTGAGATTAATTTCCTCTGCGTCCACAAGAAGCTTCGCTCCAAACGAGTCGCTCCAGTTCTGATCAGAGAGATCACCAGACGGGTCAACCTACAGGGAATCTTTCAGGCGGTGTATACTGCCGGAGTGGTACTGCCCAAACCTGTGGGCACATGCAGGTGGGTGTGACGGGGAAATTTTCTAACCCCAAGCCCTAGGGTTAGATTTCTTTGACTTCATCAATTGGAACTTAATGACGTTTCCTTCGTGCAGGTACTGGCATCGCTCTTTGAACCCTCGAAAACTAATTGAAGTGAAGTTTTCCCATCTGAGCAGGAACATGACTATGCAGCGCACCATGAAGTTGTACCGCTTGCCAGAGGTTGTTGGCGACTAACACAAATTTTCAGTCAGTTTAGAAATCACCTCTTCTTCCAGCATGTCTTTTAATTTCTTCATCCTTATCATGTCTCTTTCAGGCCCCAAAGACTTCTGGTCTGCGGCCAATGACCAAGAAGGACGTGCCTCTGGTGCATCGCCTCCTCCGTGAATATCTGAGTCAATTCAACCTGGTGCCAGTCATGAGTCAGGAAGAGGTGGAACACTGGCTGCTGCCCCAAGAGAATATTATTGACACTTATGTGGTGGAGGTAAGGAATAATCCAGAAAAAATCTTTGAGGGGAAAATAAACTTTTCTCCAAGTAACTAAGGGTTACTTTGTTCTCATTACAGAATGATGGCAAAGTGACAGACTTCCTAAGTTTCTACACGCTGCCCTCTACCATAATGAATCATCCTGTGCACCGCAGTCTAAAAGCAGCATACTCCTTCTACAATGTGCACACCACCACCACCCTGCTCGACCTGATGTCTGATGCCCTCATCTTGGCCAAATCGGTGCATGTTCAATCTTTTAAAACGTGTTCTCTGAAATGTTTACTCGCCAAAAAAACTAATTACATTTTTCCTGTTTCTTTATTCAGAAAGGGTTTGATGTCTTTAATGCACTGGATCTAATGGAAAACAAGACTTTCTTGGAGAAGCTTAAGTTTGGCATTGGAGATGGGAATCTACAGTATTACCTGTACAATTGGAAGTGTCCCAGCATGGGGCCGGAAAAGGTGTGTTTCTGAAATGACTGGTTTCTTTTTAAAGATTTTGTTTTGGCTTTTTGCCTTTTTAGTGACAGGTTTGCAGTGAAGAGTAGACAGGAAATGGGGGGGATGGAGTGCAGGAGAAGATGTGGCAAAGGGCCACAGGTTGGACACAATTGTTTTGTCTTGTTCACTGCATTAATTTTGGTTATAAATTGTTCTTGTATCATTGTCTGCTGCTCATAGAAGTATTTGTTTTGATGGTTGTTCATGCAAGACACTGTTTAACCTGTCACTGCAGTTGGAGTCACACTTTTCACTATATACTGTGTGAAATGACTGAAATATATTGCAGTTATGTTTGTGGCATGATGGATTTTATTTTTTTTTAAAGGGTAATTGTTCATGTCTCTGTCATTCATCTAGCTTTTCTGTTACATTTTCATCCTTTTTGCCAGTCTCATGCAGTACTACTACAGAGGCCTCACATGTTCTGTGGTGAATCCTGCAGAAATGTCAGTTTCCTAAAGTTTCAGAAGCTACATTTGTGACTGTTTTCCTAACAGCTCTGTTGCTTCTTTCTCAGGTGGGATTGGTTCTGCAGTGACATCCCTTCTAATGCAAAAAGCAAGTGGCACCACCAGGTGAGGAGGTGGCACAATCACACTGGCCACCTGACAGATGGACTGATGACCTCCTACTTTAAGAATGGAAACCCACCGCCCATTTTTACTTTTTGAACTTTGACCTGCACTACCGCTGCCAGGCAGGGAGGCAGGGGGGAGTCTTCAGCTCTTCCCGCATTCCTCGATCACATGGACCTTAAGCCATTGTAGTTACCATCCCAAACAACTGTACATCTGAAAGCTGTCTTGATTGTACCATACACACACTCACAAGAACAGTTTGCACAGGTTACTGGATACCAAACGCTCATTGTTGGTGACAAAGCATACCGTATGTGTAAATAATGTCAGACATAACTGCGAATTACACCCTAACGCATACAGACTAGAGCCTACTGTTTGTTGGAAGTGCTTTTTGCAACTACAATAATTCTGTCATCCTTAAGTTTTAGAGATAAAAAATCAAAATGATCAAAAATATTTTAAAGAGAAAACGGCTGGAAAGGTGAGATAATAAATACCAAAAGTGTACACAAGATAAGGGCTTCTGTTTTAGAGTTTCCTTGTCGACCGTTTTGTCATTTTTACTTTGCTCATCAGAGTCTGTTCTGGCAGTCATGGAGGTATTTGAGCAAAGCTTGAAGATGAATTCCAGAGAAGGCTTTTATCTCCTGGAGCTTCTCGTCATTAACTTCCCTTCTCCACAGCTTGCTGCACTAACTAGAACCCTGTTACACAGGCTGATTAACAGTTCAGACAAAAAAGTCAATCACTTTCTATGAGGTTAGACTGCTATGGAGAGGTTTAAGGCATTCTGATCAACATTTATCAGCAGGGATACAATTTATAAGGACACCTTAGGTTCGCAGGGCTCCAGTTGCAAAATCCACCTTAAGAAATCCATAGACTTGGTTCTCACTGTATTCAAGTCTTAAGGTCGAGGGTTTTTTAAGCTCAACATGCAGATTTTGCTTGAGGGAACCACACAGGATGTCTTAAAGAGTCAAGCTGAATATATAAATGTTGCAAACTGTAGCAGCCCATGAACAGACAAGTTGGAGACAAGTTTACATATCTGATGAACTGACATCACTGATAAGGTACTTTTCCCTGCTACAAGTCCACAATATTATTAACAATCATGCCATTTTGCACCTCACACATCATATTTAGCTTACACTGACCATACCATTAGGTAGAGTAGGTGGGTGTTGGAACTGGACCTGTGAACAGCAGTCTGGCCATGCAAGACCTGCAGTGTGGACGGATGATAACTGGGGAAATGCCCCAGCTAAAATATTTTGTAAAATGTTGGTTCTATTTGCAAACAGATGTAAAAAAAATAAAAAAATAAAATAAACAATGAATGGTGCAGGAAATAAATGAAAAGATGTAGATTTTTCTTTCATGAGTGGAGGGTGTAGAGATTACTGTGAGGTTTTGGTTAAGTCTGATTAAATGGTCGTAAATAGAGCTTTACTCACATAATTTCCAGAAGCTTTGAAACGCATCACACAATCTTCCTCGGTAAATGGTGTTTTTCAGACATTTAATAAAACCTCTAAGATAAGTTGGAGCGAGGAATTCCATAACTGCAAAGGTGGAACGTGTTTAACACCTGAGGGTCCTCAGGAAGTACAACCTGAACTCCAACCTGTAGGACATTTATTCCTCCCGCTGCCTCAGCAGAGCAACAAACATCATCAAGGACAGTTCCCACCCTGGTTTTCACTTGTTCAACCTGCTTCCCTCATGGAAGTGCTACAGGTGCATCAGCACAAAGACCCACAGACTCAAGAAGAGTTTCTTCCCAAAAGCTATAACCTCCCTGAACGTGCACTCACACATTCCAAGGATTCCCTCTAGAAACCATCACTGTGCAATAACCCAAACTGTATATACTGTTTATTTACATATTTTATTGCCTTTTTTCCCGATTGTATATTTGCACATCTTATATATTTTTTCTGTAAATGCTGTCCATATGTATACAATATTGTACACTTTATTAATCCCGTAGGAAATTAGTCCTCTACATTTAACCCATTCACTCAGAGAAGCAGTGGGCAGCCACCAATCCAGCGTGGAGCAGTGCGTAGAGATGGTACCTCAGGGTAGCCGTTTGGCGGATTTCAACCCCCGACCTTCCGATCATGGGGCGAACACTACCTACACACATTAAATTTCAACTTAAAAAATAATAAATAGGTAAAACAAAAAATCTTTGTAATACGACACGTAATTTTCTTTGCTTATCAAAAAGGAAGCTGTCACGTGGAACTTGACAACGACTGGTCGAAATATAAAAACCTTCCCAAAAGGAAGATTCTGATTGGGCAGTTTCGCCATCTGTCAGTTATATGGGCGGTACTGATGGGTGCTGCTGAATTTTTGATTGAACCCAATGAGGAAGTGAAAATCGTGACTGTGCCCAGTGGGTTCGGAAGGTGCGCAATGATGATCGCTGTGGGCATTTTTTGTGCGGCGTTGGTCATATTTTTATTAAAATATGTCTTCGGCGGCCGCGGGCCTAATCCCTTTGACAAGGACACTCGTGAGCCCCTAAAGAAGAGAGTTTACGACAAGAAAGAGAAAAATAAAGTGCTGAAGCAAGGTGAGTGAACGGTCCGTTACACACGCAGTTATGCAGGTCAAGAGTCAGCCTTTGCATTTGATGTATTCAAGTCAACTATTTGATTCATTCTTATTTATATTTGATGAGTTTGTGGACTTTTATAAGTCAGCAATCAAATGCTTGGAACTGAAACTGGAAGTTGTGCTAATTTCATGCACTCTTCATATAAACATATATAAATAAATATAAGATGAGGTCTGTGGGGTTGGAATGGACGTTCGCCCAAATACACCACTGTATGAAACTGGAAATATCCAGGGTTTTTGTGAATCTGACACCAATGATGTTTTAAAATGATTCCCATTGGTGGTGCATGACTGGAATCCTCCAGTTTATTATTGTTTTGCTAAAGTCATGCTGGTGATTGAATGGTTCTTTTCCACCTCTTTAGGTTTTGTGGCCAATAGAGTACCTGAGAACCTGGATGCCGTCATCATCGGCAGTGGGCCTGGTGGGCTCGGACTTGCCGTGCTGCTTGCAAAAGTTGGAAAAAGGGTCTTGGTTCTGGAGCAGCACAGCCGGGCCGGAGGATGCTGCCACACGTTCACCGAGAAGGGCTTTGAGTTTGATGTTGGTGAGATCAGTGGCTCGTCTTCCTTTGTTATTCCCTAAAATTAAAATATATGTTTTTTGTTTTTTTAAAGAAATGAGAAGATTTGACAGTTTTTGCGATGATGATCTGTGGCTTGGTAAATACTTTTTGATCTCGATAAAGGGATCTGAAGTCCCCTTTCTGTGATCTACACATTCATCCCACAGGAATCCACTACATTGGTGAACTGTTGGACCACAAGCCGTTTCGATGCATGCTGGATCAGATGACCAATGGGCAGCTAGAGTGGGAGCCTCTGGAGAACCCATTCGACCACGTTGTGCTGGGACCTCCAGAAAACCGCCGCCAGTACCCCATCTACAGTGGCAGGAATCGCTTCACAGATGAACTGAAGAAGTATTTCCCAGGAGAGGAAAAGGCTATCGATGAGTTCATGAAGCTGGCCAAGGTAGAATCACAGTTTAGTTTGTCCATCTGCAGCTTGACTTTAACAACTTTTATTAGCATTGCAAACGTATTTTTTGAGTAATTAGGCTCATGTTTTATTGGGTGCACCTTTACTCATTATTCCAGCACATGAAGACCCTTTCCTCTTGGAAACTATGTGTTTATGCATTGCACTTTAGCACGGATAACCTTTATTTGCCAACATCTGTTGATGTTGTCACTGATATTGCTCAGATAATCAGCTGGTAATTCAAAGGTCGGATTCATAAGGCAGCTTCTTTGTTTTTTTTAATCTGCAACATTACACAACTTCACACAGACTGAGTTGCACCAAAGTTTGCCCTTTGGCACACAAATAAAGGAGCATCGCTCCTCGTTTTACAATATAAATATGCTGCTGATTTAACACTGCATAAGTAGGACATTGTTTAAATGTCCTACTTGGCACACCAAAGTGTGTGCCAAGATTTCCAAACCAAACAGCTTACTTTGCCCCTTTTCCACCAGCGAGGTGCTGGTGGAAAAGTGTCTCTTGTGTCTCTGGTTCAGATCTTTTGAATTATATAATAATAGTTTTGCTCAAGAGGGATTTTTCTAAGAGACTCTTTATCTTTCTGTGTGAACCGTGTCACCATTGACTAACTTCTCCCAACAGATACAGCTAAATATTGTAAAACTGATAGTTTTTGCAGTATTTTTCTTTAGGTTGTATGGCGTGTGTTTTGGTTCATTTTGGTCTATTTTACTCCACAAAAGAAAGTGATCCGTTTCTGGGAAATTGGCGCATATCAAATTTTGATAACAACAACATTAAATGATTAGTTTATTGATATCATTTTATGGAGTAATAAGGCAAGGTGCACTTGGACTGGCCTCGTGGCACACAAGCTTATGGTGCCACTGATCTGTTTCACAAACTTACATTCTCCTGTAGAAGTATAGCCAGGAATATATTTCTTTGCTGTTGCCACATGGTATGTAATGAGTTTGAATATTACATACATTTAGTGATAATTAAAAAATATGAAGACAATTATTTAAAGTTTCCCTAAAAACAGTCAAAAGTGCATCTAAAACCAAAGTTATACAGTTTCAGTGTTTTCTGTGGTAAATAAAAATGAGATCATTATGGAAACAAAACATCTGTGTGTGTCTCGTGTGTTTCGTGTTCAGAAAACTGGAAACGGAGTTTGGCTCTTCGCTCTCCTGAAGCTTCTCCCTCTCCCGCTGGCTAAGTTCCTGGTTCACACCGGCCTTGTCAGGCATCTGTCTTTCTTCTTCAAGATGGCTCCCCGCAGCCTGACGGATGTGGTTAACGACCTAACCGAGAACAAGGACCTCAGGGCTGTGTTCAGCTACATCTTTGGCACCTATGGTGAGCCCGGCTGTAGTTGTAGTGGTGATCAGATCAGTTCTTCGTTATGCTGCTCACACTTTTGGTTTCCATCTCTGATCTGCAGGTAACATTCCCAAAGATGCCAGCTTTGCCATGCACAGTTTGCTGATCACTCACTACCAGAATGGCGCCTGGTACCCTAAAGGCGGAGCTAGCGAGATTGCCTACCATATGATCCCCATCATTGAAAAGGCAGGGGGCGCTGTTCTGGTTCGAGCTCCGGTCAATCGCATCTTATTCAATGATGCCAAGGAAGCTTGCGGTGGGTCCTCAGTTTCTCTACACACTGTTAGCTCAACATCCCACGGAGGAGATGAGTCACTGTGTTTTATGGTTTCAGGTGTCAGTGTAATGAAAGGTCAGGAGGAAGTACACATCCATGCCCCTATGATCATCTCTGACGCTGGCATTTTCAACACATACCAGAAGCTGATTCCCAAAGACCTCCAAACCATGCCAGGTAAGTAAAGACTTTTTTTTAACCTTCATTTGATGGAACAGTGAAGATGTTTTTGATGGGAGAGTGGGGAGATAGTGGGAGAAGACACCCTTGTCTTTGTCAAGCTTCAGGCTCACTCCTATAAACAGTCAACTTGACTGGTCATATTATAATAAGCAGGTGTCAATTGAAATCCCTCTCCAAAACCACACATCACGCTTCCCACTGAACTATTTGCTCTAGTCACAGTGTCACACTGTGTTTACCACAAAAGGATAGATTTGCAGATGTGCAGTCCCCGCTCTTTCTACCTGCAGTCTACCTGCTTTTATACATATAACATTGGACAAGTTACCCAAGAGAGCAAGAGAGAGGGAGCTCAGTTTTAAGGGAAGCCATCTCAGATTTTTAATCAAATTTAATCTGGATTACCTTCCCTCCGACTGAGCATAGTAGACAAATAGTGGGGTCTTACTATCACCCGGTACTGACAATAACTGTGAAATTTAAAAAGAAAATATAAATATCTTATTAAAAACTTAAATAAATATAACTAACATAAATAACTTTTGGCACAGCTTTCAAAACCTAGACCGAACATACAGACTTACAGCATAATGAAAGATTATGGTAAACAGACTGCTAAGGTTAGCAGTGGCTTGTGTGAGCACAGTGGCCTGGGATGGGATCAAATTCCTGGCCAGAGTTGGCTCAGTATGCTCCTGGGTCCAGTTACAGTTGAGGAGCTAAAGTTGACCAGGGCTCCAACAGACTTGTAACTGTAACTAAGGATTTTCTTTATTCTGATCAAGGAGAAAAGTACCCAGCCCTCACATTTGAGAGGATCGATTTAAGAGAAAAGTAAATAACAAAGTTCCTTGTTCACCCTCTGCTGATTGATTCACTGAGTAATCATGTCAGCACTCAAGGGACTTTTAAAGTACAAGTACTGATGCTGATGCAAAGTGCTGCTTGTCGCAGTACTTGTTTTTCCCTCTAATCAGGGGAATGACTCACGCTTCTAACATTAGTTTAATATTGCTTTGATCTGTTTGTAAAGCTGTACTGTGTGCTGTGCCTCTGCTGCGTTCCAGCTATCCAGAAGCAGCTGAGTATGCTGAAGCATGGCGAAGGCGGTCTGAGCATTTTCATTGGTCTGAATGGGACGAAGGAGGAGCTGGGCCTGAAAGCAGACAACTACTGGATCTTTCCCGAGAACAATTTAGATGAACTGTACGATGTCAAGCTGTTGTTTTTATTCCTTTTAGAATTAGGACCAAATATAGACTTTGGTATTTACAGCCACATCAGAATATTACAGCATAATAACGAGATACACAAGTATAAATTCTTGTGAAATTTTTTTTTGAGACAGCAAGAAAGTACATCAGAAATGCCTAATTTTTCGTGTTGAACGACAGAGATAAATGTTCATAATGCAGATGTTACAGATGCCTAAATGTAGATTTTGGTCCAGTCTTTAATGTCAGTATGAATTCAGAAGAGTCTCTTATTTTTTTTCTTTTTTTTTTTTAAGGGTCGGGAATTATATGAAGAACGACAGAG
>VOQK01030713.1:43131-58733 GCA_015052645.1 Benitochromis conjunctus
TAAGGGGTGAATGACTGTAAGTATGCTTGATGATTTAAAAACTCTAAAATCTGTGCAAGCAAGAGACCTTACTTCACTGGAATTAAGTACTTATTTAAAAGTAAGTACTTCTAGAAGTGTCTTATTTAAGCAGTTATTTTTAGGCTCCTATGTAAATGAATAAAGAGAGAGCTGTTCAACGGTTAAGGGGTAAAAAAAAAAAAGCTGCATGTTTAGGATCAGTAGTTGAATGTGAGAAAAACTTCTTCAAAGGTTTGGTGACATATCTCTTCCGAATCGCCTTTTTCCCTGCAGATTAAACTTGACGTTACAGCTTCATTAAGGCTCAGTTTATTTTCTCTAGTCTAGACTAGTCTCACCAGATCACTGAGCCTTTTCATGTTATGGATACAGTAAGGCCAGAAAAAGCAGAAGTACGCTTTTTATGCTTCTTTTCTACAAAAATGTGTAAACCATAAAAACCATAAACTCATGCATCAGTGCAATAAATGGTTGGCTCATACATTTCTCAGCCTTTCTGTTTGGTGAAACAAGGGGCAAGGAAGTTGTTCTGTCATGTTCCTGGCCAATCAAGAGCCATTGATTGGCTCAGTGTTGCCATCTTTGCTGTTATGGATTTCTCCCATATGTTTCTGTTCAGGAGTTTTTCAGTGCCACGTTTAGTGCAGCTGTAACTCATGGTAATGGGTCACAAATATATATAACCAAAATTGGGATCAGATCTAGTTTGTTCAACCAGAATTAAATGTATTTCATAGGGGCTATTTTCAGTTACACATTTGCTGTTGTGGGGAGTAGCAGCAGCAGGACGATGTCTGTCAGATTGACTAAAAATAACCTGTGTGTGTTCATGGTAACGAAAAAACACTCACCGTTTTCTCCACTGCTTTTGCACAGCAGTATAGATCAAATGTGTAAGGCATATGAGATTCTGACTAAACATAAATTCTTCTTTGACTTTTTGGTGTCATGTGATGTTCCACCTCAGCACTCCCAAACCAGCACCACCAGTGGAGGTCCAGTCTGTGCAGGCTGAGTCAGAGGAGGATGGCGATGAGAGCTGCAAGCTGAGCATGAGCGAGAAGCTGGCCCTCTTCAACAAACTGTCCCTACCTGGGAGGGAGGGAGCCGGGCCTGCTGACGGGCCCCCAGAGAGACGAAGGCAAAAGGGGGCTCGGTACCGCACGCAGCCCATCACTGTGGAGGAGGTCAGTCTGGTGGGTAGAAAGAAACAAAACAATAAATGGGAACCAAATGTATTTGTAACTTCACAGACCAGAAACAGGGCAGGAGTGGTTATTAATAGCAAAGTTCATTTGTTGTCTTTCTCCACTTCTTGCTTGCTGTCCTCTAAGTAAATCTATTATTGATCTTCTTTACCTTCTTTTTTACCTTCTTTACCCCTTTTCAGCTCCAGAAAGGCCCTGTTCAGCTTCCTGCCCTCTGTTTGTCCCCTCATCTATCCGACAGACAGCAGGCCTCGTCTGTCAACCTGA
Source organism: Benitochromis conjunctus (assembly GCA_015052645.1). Classification (NCBI taxonomy): domain Eukaryota; kingdom Metazoa; phylum Chordata; class Actinopteri; order Cichliformes; family Cichlidae; genus Benitochromis; species Benitochromis conjunctus. Next base: position 44,628 of record VOQK01030713.1, read on the forward strand.
AACCCAGCGAGGTACGTCTTTCACAGTCCACACCAGATGCTGGCACTGGACTCGGAAAATCTGGTCCGACTCAGCAGGGACCACAGTGCTACGACCCCGAGCCAGGCTTAAAAGGAATCCTGAAGAAGAGCCGCTCTGCAGGCTCGGAGTGGAGCAGGACAGAAGCCAGTCAGGTAGACGCAGCATACAGCCATGAACAGAATGGTGGAGGCTGTAGAGAAGCAGCGATACACGGAAGCAAAGCCGGAGGTGAGAGGGAGGGAACTTCTGCAGCACCACAGAGAGAGAGACGAGAGGCCTCTGGTATGGAGGAAGGCTCGCTGTCGGCTGCTCCCTGGAGGCAGAGGGCTAGAAACAGGAGGGAAACCATTGCCTGCACACCAATAAGAGCCTTGTCAGAGCAGGATGCTCCTCACTGCGAGAGGTCCTGCCAGACCAAACATGAACTGAGCTTTTCCCCTGAGAAAACCAGTGTAGACATCAATGGAAGAGCCAAGTAAGTCATGTAAATAAAATGACATAATCCTATAAGAACTATAAATGTTTTTCTTCTATAGAGTCAAGCTGTTGATATTGCTGCATATAGGAAACGTTTGCTAAAGACTTGGAAATGTACATTATTGATTTCACCAGAAATATTAGCAGTTTTCACCAGCTTGTTGTTGTTCTTTGATATGTTTTATGCTTCATCCTCTGTGTAATGTGTCTTAAAGGCAAGAGGAAGAGCAAAAGGCCATGAGTAAGAGCCATGACGACGCCACAGATATAAAAGCTGTCCAGGTCACCTCAGAAGATTGTGCAACTAAACTACAGGAGACAACCAACGGCAGCAGAAGTAAGGTGAGCTACATCTCTCATATCTTCAGTGTTCAACTTATTCAGCAGCAAGGTTAACCACGTAAGACGTGGGCCATTTAAAAAATAAATGTTTTGTTAGTGATTATGTGCATGTCGTTGTGTCTGAATGAATACTGATAAAACTTTGTAGGGGTGTGGAGTAGGTTCATGTTAAAATCCAGTACAATTTTGCTTAAATTCACCAGTTTGTTCAAGGTCAACTTTATGAATTATTGATAGTTATTGACAGAAATCCTTACAACTCAGGAACCGTGATTCTTACAAGTGTTGTCTGTCAACATGCAGAAAGTACTGGAGAGAATAAAATATCATGTCACGTTTAACCTCTGACATCTCCTTCAAGGTCAATAGATTGCTCTGAAGGTCAAAGTGATAATTATTATATACCACTATTTAAAAAATAGTTTCTTGCTGCCACTGTTTGAGGTGACTACATATAGGAATAAAGGGAATGATATATGAGTCTAAACAGTGTGTTACTTTGGACATCTGACCTCTTCTTCAAGGTCAGACAAGGTCAAACATTCATAAAATGTCTTTGATCTTTAAAACTGCGCTTAAATTCTGCTTTCTTTGTTTGTACTGGCAACATTTAAGAAATGATACTGGTGTATGTTGACTCTAAATATCACATTATAGTTTAACTGAATGATATTAGAAATTCTATTAAAGCGTTACAGAAGTCTTTGTAATGCTTTAGTCTTTGTATTGATGATAAGCACTATTTTGATTACTGCTGGAGAATCCAGTAAGAAAATCTTTGTTTGCATCGTAGAGGTTACAGGGTTCACGCTTTCTGCCGAGCTTAAATCGAGGCAGAGGTTACATTTGTGGTTGCATTTGGGTATTTGTCATACCACTGAAACCAGATATAGCATCTCTTATCTGCAGCACTCTGAATGCGGTATGTGCTGAATGTCCTGAGATCAGACTCGAGTTACTGGGGAATATATTGAGTCCAGTGAGTGTTTATGTACTAGGATGGGATTGGCTGTCCTGTTACACCATGTGGAATGTAAACACACTGATTATTTGGCTATTAAATGATCTCAGCTTCAGCATGCCGACACTATGTGTGAGATTTGTATATTAATCATGGTCCTACTTCCCTGTTTTCCATAGTATCATGTGGAGGAAGAGTCAGAAAACCCTCATCTTGAGAATAACAGTCTTCAGTGCTGGGTAAGCCTCAAACTAATGATTCAAAGTCCATCCTCCCTCATCTTTATTGTGAAACCACAGCCCTTTAGATTTTGAATAGTTTTGAACAACTCCAGCCTGCCCCTCTCTCTTCTCCCCCAGGAGCCCGTCTTTGCCTCTGTCTATTCTATCAATACACCCCAATATATCATGTGTTTTAATCAGGTAATTGTGCGAGCCGGTGCATGGCATTGCTGCTGTTTGACTTGGAGTGTTTCGTATGCTGTGAAAGGCTTTGTCATCTCACAGATTCAGGTGGATGTGATGTGACAACCCTGTCACCTGCATGGTGATTTTTGTCTCAAAATAACGATGTGTCACATCACAGCTTTGCATTTAAGTGTGTGCTTATCAAATGCTCATTTAGGTCATGAAGGTTATATCGTACTCCCACGTTTCTTTGTGCGTTTTTCTGACCTGGCTCTAATGGACAAAAGTAAATGTGCATCGTGCAAAAACTGCTTGTAATGTCTAATGCAGAGCAGGATTAGTCAGAAAGGAACAGACTGAATGAAACGTTACACATAGAAAGTTTACTCCATGTAAAGTCTGTATATTTTGTACCTTCTGTGAATTCCACTCTCACTGTCCTAGAATGCAAAAGTCACCAGTCCTGTGTTTTGGTGTCACCTCCAGACTAACCTGTCCTTTGAGGCACAAGAAGTCTCCTCTCCTACGAACGATCAGAGTCAGCCTCAGTGGAGACATAAGGTGACGCACACCTGTATTTTTTTCACGTTTGCGCGTGTGTCTGCAGAGAAGCTCATCTGTACCCTGACGGATCTGTTTCTCTGGCTCTGTAGGATAAAGGAACTGAGATTCAGATGACTGAATTTGGAGAATTGAAAACGCAGCGGGAAAGCAAAGCGCAGGAGGCTGGAAGCATGGCTAAGAAAAGTAACTCACTTATTCTCCAGTTCTCATACAGTTCTGCTGAGCATATTTTGGCCTTGTTTATGGATTTTTCCCCCCCGTGTTTGCAACTTCTAGATCTTGTATCTGGTGAATCACACAGAAATGGTATCACTCACAACAGGAGACACTCCACTGATGCTCCATCATGTGAAAATAAAGGTCAGAGCAGCTTTAGACCACAAAAAACAGACAAACAAATAAGCAAACAACTCTGTGTTCAGACTCGGTGTTTGTTTTATGTATCAAACATGGGCAATGCTGGTTCCCGTAATGTAAAAGCTCATTGAGGATAAAAGTATTTTAAAGTTTTCATTTCTTTCCCCCTCAGTGACTCCACAGAGTTCTTCACCAACAGTCGCTACTCAGGAGGTAAAGGAGGAGACGCCTGTTGATGATCCAAACATGTCTGATGGAGGTTTCTACTGTGGGCAGTCACCTCCTTCAGCCTGCCCCCCAACTTACGGTGGCACTGCTGCCTCAGAGAGCGAGCAGGACCTGGGAGTCTTCTGTCAGACCAACACACCCATGTAAGCATAGTTTTTCCTGCAAATGTGAGATTAGATTGAGTCCTTGTAATTGCTGCATTGTAAATACAAAATATATTTGTGTGGCTGATGTAGTTTTTATGTTTTGGTTCTCTAATGAGAGGTGTTGTATATCCTAAATCCTAAAGCCCAGGATCAAGAGTAAGATTAAAAAAAGCAGCACATTTAATCTTAATAGAAAGACTTTTGATGTAATATATGTAAAAAAAAAAGAAAAAAGGTTTATTTCATTTTTAAAGCAGTTAAAACAGCTCAGGATATCAAAAAATGACCGAATCATGTCAGTGGTCACGGCTACATGCACATCTTGTAGATTTATTTATTCATCAGTGTATTAAATCACGTGGGATATCTGTACTGTGTATAGATTCATAATATCTCAAATAAGATATGTTTAAAAAATACCAGGAGGAGCTACATTCTTCTGCCTCAACCACAGGGCTAAACCTGAAAGGGAAAGATTAGAGTAAAAAGACGTTTTCCTGCAAGTGTGCAGTATTGCAATATTCATTGCATTTATAACCAGCTATAATATACAGAGATATTTATTCTGGCACACTTACAATTAAAGTCTCTGATCTCACTTTGAGTTCCTAGTCACTTTCTTAATTTGAATCTACAGTTAATATTCACACACACAGTAGCTGATATCTTCAGTAGCTCTGTATTGTCTGTGTGTGGTTGTCTGCAGATTGACCTCAGCAGTAGCAGAGCACAGGCGGTCGGTACGTCCGTCCCGTCGGACTCAAGGCTCCAGAAACCCTCTGAGGGCTCTCGCAGCCAGAGAGGACATCAGGCAGGACTTCATGGGAGAGAGAGTCAATTCATCGGCTCAGGAGAGGATCCAAGCAGAAAAAAGTAAGCTAATTTATGTTGTTTCCTTCCTTTTCTTGTTACTTTTCCTTCTTTTCTGTTGCTCAGCTGCCTGATATTGTGCTTTTTTTCTCACTATAGAGTCTAAGAACTCATCTATGGCAGACTCACCTCCCTTAAGATCTGAAGAATCCTCCTTAGACGCCGAGACAGCTAAGTCTTACCCTCCCTTCAGCAGCCTGATGCTAATTCACATCAAAGGTCAGGAAAGGTTTGGTTCATCTGTGTGACGATCTGCTTGTGGCCAGGTGTTAAGGTTAACTGACACCTGTGATGACAGGTAGGCAGCATGTCCAGGTCCGCCTGGTTGAGCCTTCAGTGCGGTCACTGAACAGCGGAGACTGCTTCCTGCTGGTCACTCCAGAGCACTGCATCGTGTGGAGTGGAGCGTTTGCCCATGTACAAGAAAAAGCAAAGGTACCACCCAGGACAATGTTATTGTGTAATGGTAACATGTATGACGCATAAAATTACAGGGAAAGGGGTAAAGAGGTGGATAATATAATACAAAATAAGAAAGTAGGATTCAAATTCTTTCCCATTGCCAGGAAATATCTGTCCATCCATTAAATGCCACAACTTACTCGTCTTCGAAATTTACAATGGAAAGGACGTTTTAATAACTTCATACATATACCATCATATCATTGGTTTACATTCATGCACAACAGATAAATAATATGGCATGAAATATTACCCCTCATGACCCAAAGAGCATTCTGTGCATGAAATGCACTGTTAGCAGTTCCTGCAGTAAATTATAAGCATTAAACCTTAATGGACTCATAAAGGTTGGTTACAGTTTGTGTGTTAAATGCATAATAAAGGACAGTGATGATGTGAACCAAGATCGTGGCACATCACAGAGTTCAGTTAATGATCATCTAAGTATCACAGCGTGAAAGTTTATCTTTATTAACTCTGGTTGCTTTTTAAATGTATTTATACTTTTTTATGGAACAGTGTATTAAACATATATCAAGACAAAGTGTTGAGACAAAGCACTGAATGAGCAATTAAGTCAACATTTTGAGATAATAACCCCAGATTTTTGCCTTGCAAGCTTCCATTAAAAAGTGATATTAGTGAGAGATACGTGTAGTCTGCAGACTACACTGCCACAGTACATTTTTATTATCATAACAAAGGTTCAAATATCTGTATGTGTAAAACTATGGCTGATTTCATACATGAACGGGTTGGGACGCTGTCTGAATTTATTTCTTTTCACATGTAGCACTCAGCCATGTTCAGGTTATTGGAAATAGTTTGGTTTGGTGAGGCAGGGTTGCTGCAAGATTTCTAATATAGGCCAGCAAAGACTGCAGTAGTAAAATAACTGAAAATCTGAACTTCTGTTAAAAAAAGAAATTACAGTATGCATTTGCTATAGACAATGTTCTGTGTGGGCAGCATGGTGGTGCAGTGGTTAGTACAGAAAGAAGGTCCTGGGGTACGCCAGCTTCCTCCACAGTCCAAAGACATGTAGTTAGCTCCTTTCACCCCATGGCAGCTGGGATAGACTCCAGCCTCCTTGTGACCCTGAATGGGTTAAGCAGAAGAAAATTCATGAACTATATTCTGTTACTCCTGATTATCATATGCCTGTAAGAAAGTAGGAATAAAAATCTTTTCTTTTTTGTCAGGCCTCTGAGCTGGCTTTGTTCATCCAGAGTCAAAGGGACCTTGGTTGTTTGGCTTCTCAAGTTGTCCACCTGGAGGAGGGCATGAACTCTGACGGCAGTGTGGCTGCAGACTTCTGGAGTCTGCTGGGAGGACGAGCGCAGTACAGAGGTTAGAAGTAAAACATGTACTTTTCAAATATCTCAGAGAAACACATTTTGAATTGCTATTTTTCCCTCTTTTATAACCCTGACAGGAGCTGGTGCTCCAGAGGAGGATGAGCTCTATGAGCGCGGTGTGGTGGAGTCCAACTGTGTGTACAGGCTGGTGGAAAACAAACTGGTGCCTCATGAACAGGCTTGGGCCTCCATCCCCAGCATCACCCTGCTGGCTTCCTCTGAGGTCTGACTTTCCCTAATTACTTATATTGTAGTTTTTTTTTTTGTTTATTATTTTGTTCAACAAATGCTTGAGTGTAAAAAAAATAAATAAAAATGAAGGAAACTTAATCTCTGACAGTGTTCATATCTCTCTGTCATGTATGCCCAGGCCCTGGTGTTTGATTTCGGCAGTGAGGTCTATCTGTGGCTTGGACAGGACGTTTCCCTCAGGAGGAGAAATGTTGCTCTTCAGCTGACTCACCAGGTGTGGGTTGGAGCTTATGACTACAGCAACTGTCAAGTAAACCCACTGGATCCCACTCAGTGTAACCCCGCAATTCAGCTGTAAGTCACTAATATATTACACATAAAAAAGCAGCAGAGTAAATGATCACCACATGAAAGAAGTGTGGATAATCCAATCAGTGACTCTTTCCTCTGTGTACAACATTAAGTTTGCTGTGCATTCATAAAGTGCGCGCTGTAGAAAGTAATTCTTGGATAAGTGTGGCCATGTGACATGCTTTAAAAACCCTGCTTGATGTTTAAAGTCCAGACTATATTTTGACATTTAAAAGACATATTTTGAAGCAAGCAAGTGGACGACAAATGAGCTACAAAATACTTGCAGAGAGTAAACATCTTCTCTCAGTGTACCATATTCCACAGTCAGAAAATATATTACAAGTTGTGTATATTAAACAAGGTCTTTAAAGAGCTTCATTTCTTCATTGCTTTCAAGAGTTTTTTGCAGTTTAATGAGGTTTAAGCTTTTAAAGTGTATGTATGTATAGTGTATGTAATTATATCTCTTGGGAATGGATGTCTGTAAAGCCTGAGTCTGAACTAAGGCAGACTCCATGTTTGTTAGCTCTTTTATCGGTTTCATGGTGTAACTTTGTCCACAGACGAGGAGAAGGCCGTCCCAGCTGGGCTCTGTTCGGCGTCCTCACCGAGAGCAACGAGACGGCTCTGTTCAGGGAGAAGTTCCTGGACGGCACGTGCATAATTGGAGGCAGAGAGGAAGCGGCTTCAGGGACGGATCAGACGCAGGTTCATATCACATTCAGAGATATGATGCGCCACACACAATTTTCAGACACCCAAACCAACGTGTTATTACACTGTTTGTGTAAAATTATAGATGTGAAGAGTACGTCGAGATCAATTAGTTTTATTTTTAAGTTTCCAGCTTGATAGAGAACAAAATTTGTTAAAAATATTTTACTAAAAAACAATTGTATTATTATTATTACTGTAAATATCAATTGAAAATATCTAAAACATATTTATAACTAGCTACCTTTTACTAGTGACTTCTACTGAAACTCAAGTGCAGATATCTACATTTCAATTTTGACTTTTTAATTGGTAACAGTTCATTTATTGATGTCATGGAATAGAATTGCAGATATTCAAAATTTAATTTAAGTTATGAGAATTTTAATGTGTCAGAATGTTTGTTAATGAAATCAGTAATTCAATTAATCTTTGTTACAATGTTGATTGACGATATCATAAATTGAATTCTAGGCATGCAAAAATAAATTCTGATTAATCAGAATTAGGAAAACAATTTCACTTATTCAAAACATGCCTGTATATATCTCCAGTAAAATTAAAATTAAAATAAACAGTAAAAAATATCATCTTTGTGTGACAATATTGTTATACACTCATAGTTATCGTAAAAATTGTACTAGTGAGTTTTCCTGATCAAATGATAAAAGGGCTTGCCATAACTGCACCTTCCTAATGTCTGATTAAGCAACAGCGTCCTCACTGCTGACTAAGTCATCTCTCTTTATATATATTTCCAAGTCTACCTACAAGAAGCATACAGTGAAAAAGTACCAACCGTGTAATCTCCAACTAACCAAGAAGAACTCCAAAATTTTAAAAGTGATTTTGTTTTTAATCTACTGAAATTCAGTGTCTGCGCTTCCTCTCCATAGTCCATCCCAGTCCAGTCACCCCAGCCGCTCTCCCCTCCATCAGACCTCTTGAGTCCTTGTGATGCCAAAGCTCTAGTATCCGGTCAGTGCTTAGGTGACGGTTTGGTCCGTACTGTGCTGGCTGGGGTCGATGTCCACAGAGGTCATGGTGTCATCATGTTGAAGGAGGAATGTCAGATGGAGCTTAAAACAGTAGCGGTGGACACCTGGCATGTCCAGGAGTTTGACGACAGTGAAATCCCAGTGGAGAGCAATGGACAGCTTTATGAAGGAGACTCTTATGTAATCCGCTGGAAGTACAGCATCAATACAGCCGGTCAGCAACCTTTTTTTCTTTGTGTGTTTGAACATAACTAGATTGCACTTTTAATTCTATGGCAACATTTTGACTAGGGCTGTTTAATGATGGTTCACACTCTCTCTCTGTTACAGACAACACAGACAGCTCAGATGAGTGTGCGACGGATCCTGCACCAAAGGAAAAGACGGCCTTCTTCCTGTGGCGAGGCCGTCACTCCAGCGTCAGCGGACGGGACACAGCTGCTTTCCTTTCCATCGGGATGAGGAACCACGAAGAGTCACAGGTAAGCTCACAGCAATCAGATTAGGTCACCTTCTTATACATGTGGCAGTAATTTAATGTGATTTCACAGCAGTGAAAAGTTGAGTTTTTATCCTCTCTTACTGTGTATAAAGAAAAGACAATACGATAAAGACAAAGAATGCATGCACTTCACTTAGTAGAAACATTGTATTATGTGAGTATCCCCAGACGAATTAAGGAAAACAAAGAGCAGAAGCAAAAGTCTTTTATTTTATTTGATTACAAGTACTTTTTATTACAATGCAAAATACAAAGAGGCAGTGTAGGAGGAGAAAATAAGCCTCAATGGCTGTGTCGAAGTGATAGAAATGCATAAATAATTTAACAGACAATAAAAATGGCACCAACAACAACAAGCACCCAGCAAAAGCTCCCGAAACATTTTAATGTTTATTAGAGTATATTTCAATACATAGAGGCATATGGTTGGTTTACAGCTGTAGTAAAAGTTGAATATAGTTCAGGGTAAAGGGGCTTGTTTTAAAGTCCATGGAGTATTTAAAGCATTAAGAATGAAAAAAACAGACATAGATGATGACATTTTACACTACAACTTTTTTAACTGCATGAGATCATTATGCTCTTGTGTGACGGAAAGTACACAGGAATATGGTTTATATATATCTTTTCCACCTCATGGTCAGTGTCATTGCTGTTACTGGAGTCAGTTACTAGTTAGATAGTTACTAGTTCTGCCTCGGTGCCTTTTGAGAACCTGCCTGGTTCCTTTGATAGCCACTAGTGTTCGAACTTTGGGATGAGTAATATTATAGTGCCAGTTCGTTGTAGTGCAGTTGGCCCTGAGAAGTCAAACGCATCACAAATCCAATCCAGACCCCATAAAACACAACCGAAGTATGAAAAAGCTGCAAAAGCTCACAAAACACACACGAGATGTGATTAGAACACATTATCTTGCATCTTTTTCTTCTTTACAACACCAACGAATCTTCCACAAAAAGTAATATTACAACAGTGAGAGGAACACAGGATCGAGTTTCAGAAGCCAGTACTATCGGTGATATTTGTAGCAGGCATATGTGCATGCAGTTGTTTACCATCTTTCATATGGTTTGTTTTGTAAGGTGATTGTGCCTCAGGGAAAAGAGCCCCCCTGTTTCCTGCAGCTTTTCAAGGGGGGCTTGGTTATTCACAAAGGAAAGCAAGAGGAAGCGTCCATTAACACAGGTGGAGTAAAATCAGCTTGGTTTTCAGTCCATTTTCCTTCCCTTCTTTGTTTTAATGTTGTGATTATCAAAACACAGAAAGTTGGCGTCTGTTTTGTGTGCGAGGGGAGCTCCCAGAAGAGGGTTTTCTGTTAGAGGTGGACTGCTGCTGTGCGGGTCTGAGGTCGAGAGGCTGTGTTGTCCTACTAAATGGCCAGCAGGGAGCGCTCTATCTCTGGATTGGTTGTAAAGCTCACAGCAGCACCAGGGAAGTCAGCAAGAGGGTGGTGGAGGTCCTCACTAAAATGTGAGTCACGTGTTCTTAATGTGCTTTTTAAAAGTTCTCAGTATCATTTTTTTTTTAGCTTGAAAATACTTTTAATTTTTTTGTTTGTGTGTTTTAGTTGTCCATCAGAGCTGGATTTAAGCAAAAACAGCCCTGTAAAGGTGCAGGTAGTAGAGGAAGGTTCAGAGCTGGAAGACTTCTGGACAGCACTGGGACAAAAACATAGGAAGGCCTATGACTGCATGCTGCAAGGTGCAACACGACACACGCCGTGGTTTGCTCTAGACTGTAAGCCTTCAAATCATAGTAAGAAACAACATTTTTGTAATGACAGATCCAGGAAAGTATAACTTCACGCCTCGCCTCTTCCATCTGAGCGCCTCCTCTGGCAGTTTCCAGGCCGAGGAGCTCCAGAGTCCAATACAGATGCCGGGGCTTGTGATGGCAATGCCTTTTGTCCAGGAGAGCCTGTACAGTGTACCACAATCAGGTGAAAGCAGACACAAAACAAACTAAATTAATTTTATATTCAACTCTACTTTTCAGTTTCTCACCTCTGTCCTTTCATCAGCAAAATAAATACTAATTTAAAAAGTAACACAAAATGACTTCCCTGTACACTCATCTGTTGTTTAACTTTATCTTTCCTTTATCTCCCCCTCCACCAAAAACATCCCTGGGAAAATTAAAGTCAAACACAATCTAATGTAATTCCACTTTATTGCCCAATTTTCCTCTTTGTTGTCTGCGTGCCAGCTTTGTTCCTGCTTGATAACCGTCTGGAGGTCTACTTGTGGCAGAGAGGTCAGCCTGAGCAGACAGAGAGCTCGTCAGCCTGGAGACTCTGGCATCATGAGAGGAAGTGTGCCATGCAGACAGCGTTGCAGTACTGCAAAGGTAGGAAGCATGGAGGGAGAGGAGGTGATTTCATGCAGAACTGCCAGGAAGTGAAGGTACTGCAGATTCTTGATGAATTTTAAAATGTATTGTTTTATTCTATATCCCAGAAATAAACCAGAGAAGGCCGCCACATGCATATCTCATCCTTGAGGGGGCTGAGCCTCTCACCTTCACTAATGTCTTCCCGCGCTGGGAGAAAAGCCTTGAACCTCACGCACAGGTACTAACACGTGTATCCAGGAATGAACACAAATGTTAAAGTTTGGTTTAATTGAACAACCTCTGAATCTTGTGTAATCAATATTTCTTCCCACTTTGTGAACATCAAAAAACATTCCTTTTTAGGGCTCATGTACAAATCTTAACTGTGTCATAGAAGCATTGTAGCATCTAAGATAAGTTAGCCAACCAGCAGCACCTTTTCTAAATATAAAAAACAGGTCCTAACACTTCGGTCTCCTCCACTCTTTTCAACCACCTGCATGCAGGAGATGCTGTGCAGCTGCTAACCAAGATTTCAACACTATGTGTGTTTGGTACTTGAGATAATTATGCTCATCACAAATGATACAGAGGTTGGATAAATTCATAATTCATGTTGATGTCTATGGATAAGAAAGGTTCATTGCTGAATTCACCAAAAAAATAATTATTAAATTTTTCTGTGCCTATCATAACCTGCAATGATTTCCTTCTGATTGCCTCGTCCTTACATCACAGGTCTCAAAATGACTATAACACTAAGGAAGTGAGGGTCTTATTGCTCCTTAAACTTTATCTAAGAAAACTTTAAAGTTGCAGAAGTGATATCTGTGGTTTTAAAACATTAAAGTCACACACAAGAATCAAGGTTAAATGTTATTTTTGTTGTTTCTCTATGAATTTTTAAATAAAATTATTGTAAACAAAAAGGTTTTTTGGGGGACGATTTTTTGCACATACTTCAAAACTTTAAACATCACCTGTGGAGAACCTCTCATATCTGAAAGTGGTCATCCCCACTTTATGAGTCCTCTCAGTGTGGTCATTAGTTAAGAAATGGCATCATGTGTCAGTCACAGGTTGAATGTGGCGACACAAAAAAAACTGGCAATTGGCAAAAATTGTCAGTAACTGAGGTAACAAATGGCTTAAATACATCTTCAATCATTGTTTAAATTTACAGAATACACATTTAATGTCTATTTTTTATTTTATTTTTTTGCCATGTCTCACTCTCTGGGTATGACTCAGGGTGATACGGTGCAAGCGAAGCTGACCTTGGTGCAGGACGCCTTGGCCCAGCTCATGAAGACCCAGTACCCTCTGGAGGAGCTGCTGCAGAGCCCCCTTCCTGAAGGAGTGGACCCCCAGCGCCTGGAGGTCTACCTATCCAACGAGGACTTTCAGGTAAACTGGATGATATCACCAGCTTGCAGTGATGTCCCCTGACCAGCAGGCTTCAGCCTTGACCAGATTTTCCAAATGAAAACATTAAAGCTGTTCTCAGGTTTATAAGCTAATGATAAGCATAGAGAGGAAGTTTTGCCACAACTTTAATGTTTACATTTGTATTGGATTTAAAAATTGATTTCTACATTGTCTCCTCCATAAACAAATTACTTCAATTATGTTTCAGACTATTTTGGAAATGAAGAGAGATGAATATGCCTCCCTCCCAAGCTGGAAGCAAATTGATCTGAAGAAAAGCAAAGGGCTGTTTTGTTAGACAATGAAATAAACTGGAGGCTGACTGATGCTCTGACAGCAGAGACTTCCTTGTCTGCAGTGAAAGGAAAATGGCACGGGGGACATAAGAACCATGTTTCCACACAAAGGATTGCTCACAGCATAATAAAACTACAAAAAAGATCACTTTTATTTATGTCAAATTAGTATATGTGTGCAGACTTTTTATTCGACATTCTTTGAAGCTACCAAATGGTTCAGAGAAAAAAAACAAACTTTTTACTATCTGTGCAAACCAGTGAAAGATAAAAAAAAAGGTTATATGGGAGTAAAATAAGGACATCTGTAACAAACACCGGAAAGAAAATAAAGGAGTGCTTACAAAAAAGATTAATGCTAATAAACAATGTAAACAGACAAAAAAAGGCTACTTCCTAAATGTTTCTTCCTTGTTCAATAGCTTTCCATCAAAAATGTTCTCAGCTGCAGCTTTTCCTCAATTTTGATTCTTCTTCCCTACTTAACGATTGTCACAAGAATCTTAAAATAAGAGTGTATGACATTGTAATCTGTGACGTGTACTTTACAATCATGTGTCACACTGATGTGTTCATTTGTCTGGAAGCCTTGTGTGCACAAAGCTTTGTGCCATGTGTATTGTAGCTGTGGCCAACATGCTCATTGTGGCTGGGAGCAATGCCTTATTAAGGCTCCTTGGGGATTCACTATTAGCTATGCATGAAGGGACAGGTAGACATGCTCCAATAACGTCCCTTTAGCTCAAAGCAACACGCTAATTCAGTTTCACCTCAATCAACACACTGTTCCAAACATCCTCATAACACAGCAGTACACAAAGATATACTGTATCTATCAATGATGCATGGAAACCCAATATTTATTAAAGGAAAAACAATATTTGTAACACATGTACCACTTAAATTCTGATGTGAATGTGTCGGTCTACTTTAATATTTCTGTATTTTATTTTTTTGTAGTATGCGCACAGAAACGGATGCTTCAGCTGAATTCTACAGCAATTTTTAGTTATTTGTTTTTAAGATATCACTCTCAGGTTGGTTCATTGTCCATCTCTGACATAACCCCCCCCCCCCCCCCCACAACAAAAGAAA
>VOQK01030713.1:58864-76238 GCA_015052645.1 Benitochromis conjunctus
TTGTTTTTTGTTTACAACATTTTGTTGTCAACATTTCTTGACTTACTGTCTAGGAATGACAAAGTCTAGAGTCATCGGAGAGAAAACGCTCACATGCTCATAACAGCATGCTAATCTTTGCTAATTAGGCTAAGATTTTGTTTTTACATGTGTGGAAAAAGTCTGGCACTGGACATTGCAAAGTGACGTGCACATGTGCAGCAACTGTAACAAAAACCTTAAACAGCATGTCCTATGCAAGATTTGCTAATATGTGTATAATAGTCGAGCAGTCCGCAAAAGTGGGCTGGCTTGAAATCAGCCGTTCTTGGCCTGTGCTTGAATATTGTACCAGCTTTCATGGTAATTCAAGTTGTTGAGGAATCTCTAAGTCAAAAGAATTAAAACATTGTTTGGGGTTCTTCTAGAATCTGTCTGTACATATTTCTTTTCTGTCAAATAAACTACTAAGAGCTTAATTGTAAGACCAGCTTTGCAATATCTGAATTAATATTAAGATTTGCCAGTGTGGCTAAAAACTTTCAAGGGGAAGAAACACAACTAGAAAAATCTTTTTTTTCCTGTGGTATCTGATGATCTCTGAATCCTTTGCTGCCGATCTTAGAAAATTCACAGTTGGGTGATTTTTAACAGCATAAGAGTATCTGAGGGTTTTTTTTTTTTTTTTTAAATATCCACATCTAGCTGACCTCCAAAATTGGAACCATCTCGGGTTAGTCTTGAATTCACCCAGTGAGCCCCTTTTTGGTTCACTGGCTAATGGGTATTATTTTCCTCAAAATGGATTAGCTGACTAAGCCACCATGTGACTATGCAGGGCTGGTTAGGCTGGATTTAGGCCCACCGCTCAGTGATGGCACACTCGAAGAAATTTCCAAAGACATTCTGCTGTAAAAATATCTGCTGTAGGGTTACATAAAAACGTCTGTGTGTGTGTCAGCCTGAGAGATTTAAAATATCACTATGCAGGTGTAGTAAAGTTACTTTACTTTAAAAATATTTATTTCATGTGAATGATGAAAATCATGGTCCTCGCATCTATGATCACAGCCTTTTATCTGGAATTAATAATCAGTTTGGGTAGTGTGCCTTTCTGACTCTGCAGTGGTTTGCTTTAGATGGCCTGTTCTCTCTGAGCATCAGCTCCAGGTATGCATCGTTCCGGTTCAGAAGCTAGTGCTGCTTCACGCAAAACCACCATGTGATCTTCCGCCGCATGGAGCGACTGGTCGATCCAGTCCAAACTGCCGGACATGTGACAGGCGTTGCGGGTGACCAGGACCAGGTGGCTGACAGAAAGGAGGAGAGCGGTGGCCCTGAGAATGAATAAAAACAAACATATTCAACGTATTCAGTTGCTGAAGGAAGGAAAGCATTTATTTATTTTTAAGACAACTGCTGTAAGTTGGGCTGACAAGGCACATGAAGGACCGTATTAAGTTTTACTTCAATTTAAGTTATGAGAAATCTGAAAGTTAGTGAACCCCACCCCCAAAAAAACCCACATATGTAGCATCAATTTTCTGTGACACTTTTTTATCCCAACCTCTATCATCTCCAAAATTATTACTGATAAATCATTTTGTCACTCCTTTCCGGCTTCTTCAGGCACCTAGCCAATCAATGAAACTTAAAGTCTTTTGCATTAAGCTATCAAAGTCACATCTCTCTGGAAAAACAGATTAAATTACCTGGCATCCAGGAGGATTGGATCCAAAGGAGGGTACATAGATCTGACTACGTCATCCACCCTGCGAGACGAACAATGATAAAAGACGATCAGTCCATCTTAGAGATAATGTAAAGTTATAAAGAGTGTATCGTGTTACCTTGGGCTGATCCGCTTAGCCACTGTGATAATATCACTCAGGCTGGCTGGTGCTTTAACTTTTGCCCCGGAGCCCATCGTCATCGCAACCAGCTTTTCAGTCAAAGTGTGGCAGATCTATAGGTGGAAGTAATTATAACAGCAGCAGTTAGCCAAGTTAATAACATCTAGCAATTAAACTAAAGCCACAGCAGAATAAGAAAATGACATAAATGTCATTAAATCTCAATATTTAAATTTTTTTTTTGTTTACTGATGCTTAGTAGACAACAAGTTGCTATTGTTGCTTAAACGAACGGGAGCTGACAACCAAGACCTTCTCAAGTCAGAAAACCCTTCAAGACTTTGATATGCCTACCTAATCTAAACAGACATATAAATTAGAGCCAAATCAGTGAGTTAAATATTTCTGTTACCTTCAGGATAGAGATACAGTGAGACACCAAACCACTGTTGGAGAAAGAAAACCTCAAAGAATTATTTGCAATCCTTGACAGAAAACAGTAGATGCATAAAAACTAGGGCTGTCAGCGTTAACGCGTTGATGCAGTCATCACGATTTACGTTATTAACATTTTTACGCAATCAACCCATCTGGAGCGCAGAATGGACAAACTTTGGACAAACTGCCCGAAATACGTTGACAGAGTCATTTTGCACTCCAGATGGGTTAATTGCGTTAAAATTTGTTATCGCGTTAATCGTGATGATGGCAGCTTTACCGCGTTAACACTGACAGCCCTAATAAAAACTGTATAATTGTCCAATGACACTCGTAAGACATACGAGGCATCCTCTATCCAGTCCTCATTCTCTAAGATAGCTTCAATGTGAGGGTTAGTGATGACCACATCATCCAGCTCCAGCTCAGAAGGTTCGCTCTGGGTCTCCATGGCTCCAATCAGATCCACTGTGGGTCTGTGAAACAACAGAGACATCTGACTAATGACTCATTACTGCAGATTGGGATTATCTGAGAAAACAAAAACAAGCATTTACAAATATGTGTCGCAATATATCAAAACACTCCCAGACACCAAAACAAACTTCCTTTACGTCTGCTTTTAAAAAAAATCAAATGACTAAATGCTGAACAGACACAAACCATGTTACTTGAAAGGAGGTCTTTTCGCTCTGTTAATCAGATTTAATCTGATTAAAGTGATTAAATAGTAATAGACCGTTTTTAATTTAAAATCATATTAAATTCATTTGTTAAGGCAAAATGATATTCCTACATGCCTAGATTATTATGATGAAAGGCCTGATTTACACTTACTAGACACTTCATTAGATACACCTCTTCAACTGCTTGTTAATCCAAATATCTAATCAGCCAATCACACAATTGCATTGCAACTGTCATTTTAACATGATCATGACGACCTGACGAAGTTCAAACCGAAGGTAAGAATGGGGAAGAAAGGTGCTTTGAGTGACACTGAACATCGAATAGCTGTTGATTCCAGGCTGGCTGGTCCAAGTACATCAGAATCCACTGATTAAAACACATAGTCTTCCAGATTATTGCTGCTGACCATCTCCATCCCTTTATGACCACATTGTACCCATCTACTGATCGCTTCCAGCAGAATAACACTCAGGGAATGGGAGATGTGCATCATGGATGTGCAGCTGACAAATCTGCAGGAAATGTTAAATGCTATGATGTCAGTATGGAGAAAGATCTCTTAGGAATGTTTCCAGCAACTTGGTGGAACTATGTACCACAAAGAATTCAGGTAGTGGATTGGACTTCTGAATGAATAAAACCAGATGTTTTTCATGTTATTACTGTTCTATGTATATGACAAAAATGCCAGATGAATGTATCAAGTCTGTGGAAAATTACAGTACGGATCTTTCTCTTACTTCAAAAAACTTGAATTGTGGTAGAAGTTTTGTGACCCTGAATTAAACTGGAAGAAACTCAAGTCTTATAGATTTAGAGGCTTTGTGCTGATTCACTGACTTGGAGTCGAAGTGATGTAGCAGGTCGTGCGGGTGGCAGTAGCGGTGTCTGCACACCACCACCAGGGCAACGAAGGAGGCCAGGAATATGGTGGCCAATACCCCGATTGCCACAATCACCACTGTCTCCATGGCGACTCTGGCTCCCACAGCTTCTGTAGATGGCAACTCGTCGAGGGGGAAAAGTGCCCAAGCTCAATTACAGATGGGCGCTCATCTGTTGTGGACAGAATAATTGGTAGGTTTAGTTTGATTGGGTGAAAACACAGAAGAGAGACATTATCACAACACTTCTGGATATTTCTCTCATAAATTTATGTCGCGGTACAATTTAGGCATGCCAGAGTCTCTTTCTAAACATGATACATCTAAAATACACACATAAAAGGAACATTATCTAAGTGCACTTGCCCTTTTGTTTTGCACTTCATACAGTATTTAGCATAATGGGAACAGACTGCTCAATGTACATAGTCTTATTCCAGGACTGGGTAAACATCTTCAGCAGCAAGTCACAAAGTCAACAGCTTAAAATCCTATGTGGGAAAAACCTGTTAAGACTCACTTTGATTAATGGTGTCACTAGTATACATGCAGACATGTCACTAAGCCCACAGTCTAAACAAAAGAGAAACTCTCCTGACCTCTTCTTACCGACGTATTTTTGGATCATCCACAGTTTAACATAGATGGCATTTACCCTATCAGATCGTAAAGTATATGCCCTCTGCCCAGTCTAGTCACTCATTAACTTCCCCTGCCATACCTGGTAACTAATGTGTGCAAACTCTCTGCAGCGCAGCTGTCACTGGATAATAATACCAGCCTCTAGGTGCGGCACAACTGATTTGTTATTTGTAAGGTCTCTTAAAAAGAAGTGATTTGGTTTTGTAAATTGTTACAAGCACATTTTATTAGGCAGGGCAGCTGAACTTTCAACATTACAACATTGTAAACCTGCATATTTGCCTGGATGATTGTGAGTATGTGCCTGGGAATGCTGTAATTCTCTAATCAGATTAATTTGTGTTACACTCACCGTATGATACAGGGCTTTCTCCTGACTGAGAGCTTTTGTGCCTCTTTGTCTTTTCACAGGCCAGTGGTTTCTGAAAAATCAGTAAAGCCTTCTGCTAAAAGAGAAACAGAGGTAAACAGATTGATTTGAGGTATTTTGGGGCATGGAAAATCTCCACAGAGTCGCTCCCACATTCCTTAGTGCAGTCTGTGTGAATAAGAGCAGCACCAAAGCTTTTCATTAAACTTCAGTGAAAATTTCTGACTGCTAGAGTAACTAATTACATCTCAGAAGTCAGGCAAAAACCATAAATATGCTGAAAAGCAAAAACTGTACTCAAAGTGGCCCTCTATGAAAATTCAATAAAAACTCCTGTGTCATTTTTTTCTCTTAAGTAAGACTGTTAGTACAAAGCCAGTTTAGATTGTGAGTAAAGAGCTTCCACAGGTAATACAGCATTTCTGTAATGAGGAATAATCTGAATGTCTCAGTCAAAACTGCACAGGCTGTAACTCTTCAAGGGAAACTGTTTGGAGCTTCCCAAGAGGACAAAAGAAGAGCAATAAAACGAAAACACCTAAGTTAAAAAGTTACTGGAACTGGTGATAATATTATGAATATTACATACATTCCATCTAAACATAAATCTAAACTGAGACACACACACGCTACAAGGCCTTCATTAGAACAGCCGAGACGAGCAACGCAATTAAACATCAACCACTGCAAATGTGAGTTTGGGTTCCTCTTTCATATTCATGCTCTCATCGTCTTTTCTTAAACAACAGATCAATGAAAACACACCTCTACTCGGATTCTCAGGTAATAATCAAATCCCAATAAAACTTTTCTACTCTGGCGTGTTTCACAATTAGAAACGTCGACTTTCTAACTTTTAAAATTCGGCTAAAACTTAGTAAATCCTTCTAAGGTTACGCTTTAAAACCCAGGCCACTTTTTGATGTAAAAGAAGATAGCAGATTATGCATTTCCCGGTGACTTACCTGGACATTTTTTGTCCTTTTAGTCGTTTCCTGAGAGGAGACAAAACACTTCACGCTCCGCCGCCGGGAGCGCGGAGACGGCACCGACATCCCCAGACCTGGCACGTGAACGCGCAGGAAAGCAGCCACTTGAAGGCGCAGCTGACGATCAAACTTTTCCCAGCGCGCGCCGGACAGCGTCGCGTTTAAGCTCGCGCGCGCGCATGCGAAAGGTTTGAACCGTGTGTGCGCGCGCGGCGCGCTCTTGCTGGGCTGTATAGCTGCTTTTGGAAACATCTACACCGAGTGTGACAGCTAACACTGGGTGGCGTACCCTCACTGCTCATCTAACACCTGTGTGAAGGTGACTTGCCACACCCGTCAGGTCCTATGCTGAAGTTACTGGAGTGGCTGACGCTAATTGGCAAACTAGGGCTACTAGTGATACTGTTGCCACTACACCTGTAAAGGTAATTAAATACATTTACGTAAGAAGTGTTTGCGTGTTTTTCTTTAAAATGTATCTGCATATATACTCATAGTCAGGAAAATATTTGAAAACATTCATCGCATTTAGTATAGTCAGTTACAATGCTGGACTAACGCACAGTTAGCTTGCTAGGAAGCTACAAGACGCTGCACTGTGCAAAAGTCTTGAGCTTGCCCGTATTTCTTTATATTTTGCTTCCAACTAGTCAGACTTTCCTGTAATTGGGATGCTTTTTCACTCATTTTCATTCCAGCCAGCATACCTGACTGTTTTTAGAAAGATTTGTTTGTTTGTTTGTTTGTTTTTAACTGAACTACTTAACACTGGACTGATATCAGGGGCGATTTTAGGCTTCAGCTTTTAGAGGGCTTTAGCCCAATAGTGTGAAGTCTTTAGTTGTCAAACCCGAGGCAAAGGCTCAGTCCTTAGAGAAGTTAAATAACTATGCCTGCTGCGTCTAGTTAGGCAAACTTGGAAGAGTGGATTGTACAAAAGGAAATGGCTGGTAATTGAGATATTTAAGGTTATTGATGGTTACACTCTGGTGCAATAAAGAGAATGTATGTTTTATCACAAGACGGCTGATCAGTTTGTTTCATTAAGTCATCTACAATAGACATTTCGTAGAGAGTAAAGCAGCTGTGGCAGTTTGTCTTGAAACAACTGTTATCTGCACATTTTGACTGTTTTTTCGAAATTTTGACTTTAGTCTTAAAATGATCACTAACTTTTTTCTTTCTTAATGTGGCCCTGATACTCCTTCGTACCAAAGAGCTATTAGTTGAAAACATGTGTCAGCATATTTTCTAATCAGTGTTTGTTTGATTTCATTTTTTCATTTAGTTTATTTTTATTTAATTATAGAATTGATTTTCTTGCTTTGGTTTAGTTTTTTATTGTTTCAAAATGTTTAGATTCTTTTTTTTCATTCGATTTTAATTATTAATGTATGAAGGGCTAACAAGATTTAGGAAAATCAGTATAGGTATTACAATAAAACCAAATGTTTGAAAAACTGTTAAAAATGTCCGTCAATGCTTCATCAGACAAGTGGTAACACAGTTATTTCCCAAAGTAATGGATACTAAAACTAAGGATATTTTCTCTTAATTTTTATTTTTATTTTTATTTTTCCAAGTTCACAGATTGTTTCAGTTTAATAATTTCCCAAAGACTCATCAGAAATGGTCTCAGTGGAAGAGTGGCAGTCATTCTCAAGGAAAGGAAACGGATACAAGAATGAGTTATGCTGAATTCACTGGAAAGAATTGGAATGAAAATCAGTGTTGGCAGGTTTCACAGAGTGCTGAATCCAAATTTTAATTTTATTCGTATCATTATATATCATTATATAAGAAGGAAGTCAAAAGAGTGGTACAGCAATGAGTGTCTTTAAAGACAGTGGAGGCCCTATCAGTGCTCATTGAGATCCTGTCAAAAATTATGGAATTATTATTATTATTATTATTGAATGCAGAAAACGACAGTCAGTTTTCGATCCACCATGCAATACTATCTGGAAAGCATCTGATTGGCAACAGCTCCATTCTTCAGCAGTAATGACTGTAAACCAAAAGAATCCTGGATTATTAAAAAAAAAAAGAAGAAATGTAAAATGCTATTTCCCATTTTTCTAGCAAAATATAAAGAGATGAAGAGTGGCTCAAGATGTATGAACTGTATGGCCGAGTATCATACCTCACAGTCTGCCTATATTGCCTACACTTAGTAAAACGGACCATTCTCCATAATGAAAGTTTAAATGTTTCCTGTGCTTCAAATGCTTAAACCTTTGCACTAAACACTTCTACACAGTGGGTTTTTATTTGGGTTAAAAAGGATCAGTGCTTCCGTTTTTGGTTTTAAATGTGCTTTGTAAATAAGTCTCGAGCTTCGCTCACCACTGTATCTGCATTTCCTGTGTTTTTCATGGCCGGAGAGGCATAGGTGGAACTAATAGCATTAATTAGCACAAATTTAATTCCAGTCAGTTGTCTGGAAAAGCAAACATGTGCCACAGTGCGGCTCTGTTTAACAAACAGCAGACTAAAGCCATAATTAATGGAACCACAGGAGTTTTGTGAAAGCTTTTTGCCATTACGTGTCAAAATGCTGTCTGTTTTGCTTTGCTCTGTTTTGTCTGACTTTTGGTCAGTTACACATTTCACTGTCAAAATTATCATTAAAATGTATGGCTCATTTTACATTCTGAATATTTAATCACAGCTAGTTTTAAATATTGAGTCATTGGCGTGCTTTTATCCTTATTGCGAGATCCTCGACAGGAAACAGAGTTTAATAATACATTTCCTTTATTAGTGACCTGTGAAACGGCAAGATCTCAATAATTTTAAAAAAGGTATTTAAAACTTTTAAGACTACATGGATTTAAAGTTTTCACTTAAAGTTACTTAAAGTTTTCAGAAATCCAGAATTCCATGATAAATTATCTGCTACTAAATGATCATTGAGGTGACTGATTATTATTAAATACAGTCAATATTTTTCAGAGAAATGTTCACTTCACAGACTTTAAAAAGGGGAAAACAAGAGAAAATAAATGAGTGAGGGTTGGGGGGTATGCAAGTGGAATTTATTTATCTCCCTTAGCCTGATGATGATATGATCTACCTGCACTTTTTTCAGTCCATACTGTAGCTGCAGAGGGCCACTCCTCATCCCAGACTTGGAGAACAATTAATAGAGTACAACCTTAAGAAGGCATGATCCCTGTGCAAAGTTGTAACATGTTTTTCTGTCATTTAGTCAATCACTGGTACTCCACAGTCTGGTGCTTTTTCTCATATATTAATGTCTTACATCCACTGTGTGTTGTACTTTATTGGAGCTCATCCATACCACTGGCAGAGATAATTATCCTGAATTTGGAAGCTGCCATTAAAAGCAGAGCACATCAGCGTAGAGCCAGTAAAAGCTGCTTTATGTTTGAGCAATCGTGTCAGCCACTGCCGTGGACCATCAGGTGTTTGTGCTGCATCTTTGAAGTTTATCCCTGCACAATAGTGAATTCGCTGACTGGCAAGAGAGAACTAGGCCAGCTTTTGGCTAAAATATGTCTTTTTATTTTTGGACTCGGAGCCGCAATATCGATTTTCTTAGTTTCACTAAAATATTTTTCATCTCAAAGCCACAACCACAAAAAGTCCTTCGGTATGTGCTGCTCATTCATCTACCTTGCCTGAGGGCAGTTGCTTATCTTTTCTCTCATGGAAGTAGACTACTCCAACATATGTTTCAAAGCAAACTTTACTCTTACCTTTGCAATACTTTATGATCGCCATCAGCCAGCAAGCTTTGAAGTGGCACCATGTGTTACATCCAGCTGCATTGAATCGTTTTTTCTCTCTTGTGAACATATTGTGAGACTTAGGTTCTGTCTAGCACGTAAGACACTCACTCACTTTTCTAACGCTACCTCTCAAATCTTAGACAGCAATTACTGTGCTATCAAAATGTGGGAAGGTTTGCCTGCTGTCCATAATCAGAACCAATGGACTGTATCGTAACAGAAATCTCCATCTGCTATTTTTTTCCTGAACTGGTGCACCAGCTGTAAAAATGCAGCTGGACTGCATTTATTTTCCTCACTATCTCCTTAGAACATGAGCAGATTCATGGCGATGATGAGACCCCATGTTAACTTTCTGGTATTGTCCTCGAACCCGTAACATAAATGTACGGGAAGGGTAGTAGCTGGCGATTATCCACCTTCATCTGATTGATATGGAAGGAGGAGGTGCTTTCTTTTACAGTCCCTGTGCCCTTTCACGACTCCCGTGGCCCCGTGCAGCTCTGTGGGCAGAGGAGGGAGGGTCATTAAGTGTTTACACGTGGAGAGGAGGAGGTCTGTCTTTCTGTAATGGATGATTGAGGGTGGCCTTTGCAAAGTTGTGGATGTAGAGCAGCGCTCTGGTGATTTTTATTTATTCCTCGCTGTCTCCGAAGCAGAAACAGTGGGAAACATTTTTCACCATCAGTGGTTGACAACAGTCTTTGTGTTTGATGCCTGCTGCTGAAAGAGCGGCAGGCTACACAAATATGTTTCCATCAGCCTCCCTTGCAGGTGCGGTTGTTTAAGCAGAAAATCAATCAATTTTGTCAATTTCTTGCAGGGTTATTTTAGATTATTTTATTCAAATTAAACTCACTGCTTTCATAAACGGCTATATAAAATCTGTTTTCATCTTTTAGATTTAATCAAACTCTCTCTATGTATGTTTTTAAACCAAATACTTTTTCTTGTGTTTTCCCGTATGAGTTGAGCCGTCGCTTTCAAACAAGCTCGGGCCAGAAAATGAGAATGTGTTTGCTTGGAAATAAAGATGAAGAAAATGTTGCAAGCTCCTCCAACAATATAATGGAAAATATTATTGTTCAGTCTACCCCCTGTTGTATTCTCTATGCCTGTCTTATGTGTTTAGCGGGGGTGGTATTGCTTCCCAGATTTAAGGGAAAAAAAAAAAGTTGTTTTCTCTGTTTTATCAGCACTCTGACGCTGGGAGCAAAGCATGACAGCACCATCTGTATCAGGAATGCAGGAGCAGCAGAAATACAACAAGACAGGCTTTACTTCAAAACATGTTGTCCAAAAGGTAAGATTAAAGTGCAAACCCAAATAAACACATATTTTTATACATTTCATTTTGAGATTCATTAAGAACCTGTCTCTATGACCTGACGTGATTTGAGAGCGTTTCGCTTCATGCTCGTTACATGAGGTTAGTTTGTGTATTTTAAGAATCATTACACGTTAGACATGTTGGCCAAAAAAAGAGCCCCTTAACAAGTCCACTTCTATCATCAGTGCAAAGAGGACTGAATGTATTTGCAGTTTTTATTTTAAGTTACAAGATCATCTCATTAAACTCAAAGAACCAGAAATCAATAGATTTCAGCCAGTAGTCATGAATTCTGTGTAGTGCCTATAACAATTTAATGAATTACTTACATGGGGAAAAAATGTGGAGCCTGTACAGCTGGAAGGGACTTGTGTGAGGGCACTTTCTTCAGCCACTTGGGGGCAGTGCAAACAAGTTGAACACACTGAACATGGCTTCACTTATTTTAAAGTTGATATGGCAAACATTTGCTTATATATGCATCCAGCAGTTACAGAGCAACATTTGTTTTCATTACGCTCATGAATGTAAGTGTAATGTTATTATTCTATTTTGTTTTTAATCTCCATTTTTGGTTTCTGATGATTAGTGGAGGAAGTATCTGACTCTTAAAATGCGTGTGTTCTTTCTTTCTTTCTTTTTTATTTTTGGGTGAGTTGACTCAGTTAAAAGTGCAAAACTATCAAACTCTGATAGGCTGACAGTCTGAGCAGAGGCGCTTTGCGCTTCGATACATTTCTCATAGTTCTGTCAGTTGTTGATAGGGAGGAACGGGTTTAGTTCTTCTCCTATAGAGCGGGTGCTTCCTCAGCCAAACAGGATCGTTAAATAACAAAGCTGTACTGTGATTGGTCTAGACATAGGTGTACTTTAATTTGCTGAACACATATATGCCATTTTAAAAGAAGCAAAAACCTAAACAGCGAAGAACAAAAGCAAGCCAGTCCAGTCTTTAATGAGCCTATGGAGCAAGTGGGGGGGGGAAAATCTTTGTGAGCAGTTTGCAGTTCACTTTGCTTCTAGGCATGCACTATACAGTGAAGCAGACTGAAACAGGATTACAAGGAAATAAAGGACCACTACAAGAAGATTATCAGTGCTGACAGACTATTACATTACATCAGAGTTGGTATTGGTGTTGAAAATAAAATCTGTACAAATATAAAGGCTTGGATGGTATCTAATTCCCCAGGGACTTGCACAGGTCGTACTTATCACCAGGACCGTTTGGTTTGAAAGTAGCTTAGGAGAACTCAGCCAGACTCGATGTGTTCTTTTAGAGAAGGTAAATTTGGTGTCATTCATACAGAAGTTGCTGTTGCAGGTAGTTCAGGCCCCTACATTCCTCAATTCTGGCTGTGACTCAGATGGTAGAGTGGCTAATTTATCAATTGGAAGGTCGGTTGACCAATCCCCAGCTCTTCCAGTCTGTACGGTGAAGTCTCCAGTCTGCATGTCGAAGTTATGCAACATACTGACCCTGTAGTCTCCCCCTGAATGCATCGTTACATTGCGATGCATTTGTATGTGCGTGTTAGAAAAAGCGCTCAGATATAGATAAAAGCTCTGGGTAAATGAGATTTGTAGTAGGAAGTACTCAACTTAAACAGAAAGCAAGCTTTAGTTACCTCGTCATAACAATTTATTATAAAGAATAAGTTGGGTATAGAGTGCCCTGGCACCAGGGACCTCTATCTGTTATCCATGGTGGAAAGGCTTTGTTATATGGACAACAGGAACAGGATAAATGTTTAGATTTCTTTTTGCTGTGTTTTCTTCATAAACTGAACAGAACATGTTTCAGCTTATCATGTAAACTATGGCTGGGCATGACTGAATCACTGGCGTGGATATATCGAATATTTCCACACACAGGTACCATATGATATACTTTGCCTTTAATGACCCAATTTTATAAGAGCTCTACTGCTTCTTTTAGCTTTTCAAATGTTTAAAAGGACAATTTTCTGTGACGAGGAGCTTAAAAAGAGAGAGTCCCAAAGAAAAACTTTTTATTTTTTCCTGAATGTTCCCAGCTTTACACCAGGGATCTAAAGTCCCTGCTGCTCCAAAAGCTTACATGGCTTTCTGATTTATAAGCAGCTGGAATTGCAGGAAACTCTCTGCAACTGAGAACAACACAATGGAGCTCGGTAGGGTGGGCTTAGATAAAGGGTGCAGGACTCGGTGGAGGATAGGACATTGAATTGTCCTTGAGAATCACAGAATGGAGCAGGCTTTTAGCCAAACGACTCTGCTTCTTTATTTCGCTCATCCTAGTCTCCTCAGTAGTGCAAAAATCCCTCTTTTGGCAGGCAAACAGAGAAAAAAGGCAAGTGTTTTGTTGCTTTTGCCGCACATTAAAGGATGATTTAGAGTACTGCAGGATTCTAGTAATTGTAGATTACATTCAAATATAGTTTCATTAGAAATACCATCATGTGACCTAATCTTAAATACTAAAAATGTGAATTGTCATCTTGTAAAGGCATACCACCAGAATAAAGGTTATTTTTAGGAGATTAATTTGAACAAACTGGCTCAGGAAGAGAAGAGCCCTGGCATATTTGACAGGAGGTCAATTCTGTGAAGGCTTTTATTGGTTTAAGGTTTCAGAAACACTGAAAATACTGTCCATGTGTCATGATGATTTGTCCAACAACACCACTGTCTAAATGATAGTTGTTTTATTTTGTATTTTATAAATGGGATAGAGCCAACAAGCTGACGGGAAGATACTTCAGACATTTTGGTCCATATTGACATGATAGCGTCACATAGTTGGTGCATATTTGTTGGCTGCACATCCATGATTTAAATTTTCCATTCCACCACATCCAAAAGGTGCTCTATCGGACTGCGATCTGGTGACTGTGTAGATCATTGGCATACAGATTCATGTCCAGGAAAACCAGTTTGAGATGATTTGACCGGCATGGTCTTCTGTTTGTGTAACCCGTCTTCAAGGTCTTTATTGTGCATTCAGTGGATATTTTTTGACCATACCTCTGTAAACCCCAGAGATGTTTGTGCAGGAAAATCCCAGCAGATCAACAGTTTGTGAAATACTCAAATCAGCCTGTCTGACACCAGTGATCATGCCTTTTCTGCTTTCTCATCTATCCCCCTAGTTAAACAGGTGTACCTAATAAAGTAAATTGTAAATGCTTGTTGCCACCATAAATGGCATCTATTTGAATAGTTTGATGCCAGTGTGATACGTGCGTAGATGATAATTTTAGAGTAAAACTGGATATTTTGGGTTTTATTTTATTGTGCTGCTGTGCTCTGGGCCTACTGTCTGATTGTCTTTTCAGCTCTAGCAACTCATCACTTCTTCAGGATTAGGCTGAGCTAAAATCTGCTTTTAAAAAGGAGAATTCAGTTTTTTATTGTATATTTGTGCAATGATATTAAAGGCACTAAATCGCATTTAATGTGAGAGAATACAATAATAGACAATTTATCGTCTCACAGAAGGAAAGCACATTAATTATGATCATTTTGTGTTTAGTGAAGGTCCTGATTTTGTGCACTCTGCAGGGTTTCTGCTATAAACCGGTGATCCGCCAGACCTAAATTGACCCCATGCTTTGTCTGAGCACCAAAATGATTAGTGATTGGCATTTTGGCATCAGTATTTTTTTTATTTTATATCTTTAGATAACTAAACTAAACAGGAGCTTTATCTAATCATGTTCTCTTCCATTTCAAACATAAAAACACAACTTGAAAAGACTAATATGAAGGAATAAAAGGGGAAAGAATCTGACACATTTGATGACTTAGTTCTGTTTTACTAGTTTATGCAATATGTAGAACTTAAATCCACTAACTAACATTGGTCTGTGCCACAACACAATCAGCATTATAACAAATGGATAGCACTACATGAAACGTATGTATTAAATTGCCGTTACATTTTAGTGATGACAATTGACCCAAAAATTATTTTTGAGGGAAATCATCAGTCATGTGTCTCCTTTAAATGCACACTGTATAAACGTCTATAAAAGATGCATACAGAAACTCTGGTGCTGTGTTTAAGTCCACCTCACAGTAGTTGAATAGCTCATTTCACCCGACTGTGGTCTTTGAGTTTCTTTTTTCTTAATAAACATTATCATTGGGAATGCAGTTTCTGTGAGCCAGAGGCAAAAGGCTGAAATGTAATTTTGAAATCGGAGTCCAGACCAAGTCACCGCGGATTTGGAATATCTCAGATATTTTTTTTTTATTGAAGGCAGAGAAATTATAGGACAAGGGCATCCTGGAAATTGGTCTTTGTTCAGGATCATATAGAGCCTCCAGCTTTTTGAACCGTCCACGTGCTTTGACCCCGTCCTTTGTTCCTCCTGACTTCACATGAGATTTCTGGCTTGCAGGCAGAACTGTGTGTCTTTATTAAGACATCTGTCTGCTGTTTTCCCCAATTAGCCAGTTATTTCTGTGAGCTCCGTGTACATTTCGCACATTTCCACTTCCTCAGCAGTTTACTTTTGCTTTTTAATAGACATTATGACTGGAAAGTAATACAGCTAACAAATGAATATACGCTACTCAGAGAACTTCTTTCTCATTTCACTTCACTTTCTAACTGCACGTCTGTGTCCATTTATCTTTTTTGATGATATTGCCTCTTTTGTATTCCTCCCAACATTTCTAATTGAATTAAATTGAATCAAATTTGATATAAGGGATTACTCCCTTCTCGATTTCTTATCACTGCACCATAGAGCTGAGAAATTGCTTCCTGCTCAGATTCTGTCCTTAATCTTTAAGCAATTTCTTGCTTCCCAAAACCCAAAGAGAGAGTGAGAAGATGAGAGAGCCAAGACTTTTATCTTTGTGGAAGGTAAATTGACAGATCCACTACTTTATTATTCATATAGGAAGTTGGCGTGGATGGACCTGCACAGATGGATAAATTAACATAATACAGAGTTAACCCAAAACTGGTACCATGCTTTTAAACTAGAATACTAGACTAGTAATAACCATAATTATCCAGCCTGAATACATTAAAGCTTTGTGAAATACAAGGAGTAAGAAAAAATATTAGAAAATTCAAAATCACTTGTATTGCCATTCACCATGTAAAAGTTGGCAGTTTGTCCTGCGTGAGGTTTCTTTACCAACTTAATAGCATTACCATGTGTTTAGTATTCATGAAGGTATGTTAGATACAGGGATTGCTGACACTTAAAGACATCATATGCTTTAATGAATAAAATTGAGATTTGTTGTTATTCAGATGTACTGAAAGTTATGACTTGCCTCAATTTTATCTTTAGTTTAATCTGTGTCCTTTTAAATCTCTGTAAATGTTTTTATATGGCAAAGTTTGTGGACCCTTTAGAATTTTCTGTCTACACTAACATAGACTAAAAAGATTTGGTGTTTAATATATTTATTAGTTTTTACAATGAAATACAACAGCACAAAAACAAAAACAAAATAAATAAAAATAAGTAAAATAAATAAATAAATAAATAAGTAAAATGAATAAAATAAAATAAAAACCCACCCAAACAAACAACACCCCTGTTCGCTGTCAAGTAATCAAAAATTTAAAAGAAAAGACAATCCACATCAATGCAAAATAACACCAGCCATGGTATACAGAATAAGACGGAAGAAAAATGAATAGGCAAACACATACAAAAATAAATAAAGGTCACTCTTGAACCTGTGTAGATGGTTGGTCAAAAAATATTAGAAAGGGTTTCCAGACTTTATCAAATTTGTTTACAGAGCCTCTCAAAGCAAACCTAATTTTCTCCAATTTAAGGTGAAATAATACATCCCTAATCCAATGCGAAACCGTGGGTGGGGCTGCGTCCTTCCACTTTAAAAGTATCAGACGTCTTGCCAATAATGTAGAGAACGCAATAAGTCTTCGACCCCCCGCCGGTAGTGCCAAGCCCTCCGAGTTAACCCCAAATAAAAATAAAAGTGGGTTAAGTGTTACTTTCATTCCAAATATACATGACAACGCCTCACAGATAGCCACCCAGAACTTTTGTATTTCGGGACAAGACCAAAACATATGAATCAAGGTGGCCTCTGCCACTTTACATCTCTCGCACGTTGGGTCAATCTGAGGATACATCTTTGCCAGTTTTGATTTGCTGAGATGTACTCTATGCAAGATTTTAAACTGTAGAAGGCAATGTCTTGCACACATGGAGGATGAATGGACATTACTCAAGACACTGGCCCAGTCCGCTTCAGTAATACAGACGTTAAGATCCTCTTCCCAGGATCGCTTAATGGCAGACATAGAAGAAGAACCCAGGTCCAAAATCAGAACATGTATTGATGATATAGCCTTTTTCTTAGCCGGGTTAAAACACATAATGTCATCCATTACATCAGCAGGGGGTTTATTCGGAAACCCTGGGATAGAGCCTGAAAGAAAGTGTCGTACTTGTAGATACCTAA
>VOQK01030714.1:1844-17593 GCA_015052645.1 Benitochromis conjunctus
AGAAGTCCAATTAGTTACCTTGAAGCTCATTAATGAGGGGATACAGAAGGCACAAAAATGGACTTTTATTACACTGGTTCATTTTATTATATATTTATTTATTTTTTCTATCAAAAAGCAAATGTTTCATCCATTATTTTTCTCCGTATTAGTAAAAGAAGTGATCATCAAAGCCTGATTATAAATGATTTATCAATTGTTTATCCTCCCATGATAAAAGTTCATGCAGGAGCACAGTCTGAGCTCATCACTCCCTGAAAATATACTATATTTTAAAGATGAGCATGAAAATACAATATCCCCCTGTTCTACAAGTGGGTTGAAATAGCAGGCAGTGAAACAGGGCAGCAGCGACACTGAGATGCTGGAGGTCGTGGTGGCAAAATTTGCATTCTAAATAGATGGTCAAACTAGAAAGGTGTGTTCGATGTGAGGAGACTGATGCATATTATGTGCGTATGACTTAGAGTAGCATCATTTTTCTGCGTCGTTTCATTATCTATCATGTGAACATATTTTTTCTGGTTCCTTGTCTGTTTCCTAGCTGCGAGCCCATGCTGTGGACATGAACGGCAACCAGGTTGAGAACCCCATCGATCTGTACATCTTTGTCATTGATATGAATGACAACAGACCCGAGTTCAAAAACCAGGTCTACAATGGCTCTGTGGATGAAGGCTCGAAACCAGGTAATAAAGTATACACTGATAAAACCAACTGATTGGGGTGTAAAATGAAAACAATTACAATAGAAACTTTTGTTTTTAAGTCACGAAATTTATGGGTGAACAGAAAAAGAACAGTGAGTATATCAGGAGAGATTGGTGTTGTTAAAAGTATGACTACACCAGTGAATCTTTGATGCAACAGAGAATTTTCCATTCCCCTTGATTTAGCAGATGGACAGAGAATCTGTCTCGTAGAGTGGCTTTTCATTTAGCCTGGTGCAGCAGTGGTCATAAACCAAAGAGGGTGCTCAGGCTGGAGAGGAGATTGAGGATTAAATGTACCACGCTGTAGCACCACTGGGTCATTTTATGTCTAACCTCAAAGCGGAAGAATCACAGAGATGAGCTCTCAGTGTGCAAGCGTGTGCGAGTTTGAACCCGATGAGCCAGAGTTTATTGCACCAGAGGTGATCTCAAAAGGTGTCCAGGTGCTCAATACCATTTCTTTCTGTTTTGCTTTCTTTCCTTCTTACTTTTGTCACACCTTACTTTTATTATCTTTTCTTTTTTGATTTCCTTTCCTAAATGATACCGTCCCTGTTGCCTGAGCCTCGCCTCACACAGCATACAAGTCCCTGTATGGCATGCATGACATTCAACTGAACAATAATCATAAAAAAGAGAGTTTTAGAATTTAGAGCTCCAGTGGTTTCAATGGAAGGCCAATTACAGACTTGAATTAGTTTGCAAATTAAAGAGTCATTATGGGGACCTAATCCTGTCAGGCACAGCTTAGGATCCCCATACAAAGGGTCTGCATTAAACCCCCTAAGACTGCAGCTTAATGAAATTACCCCGGCGATGTGTGACACATTGTGATTCGAAATCTCCTTTCCTCTATCCCCACATCTCTTAAAAAAAAAAATGATGGGTGGAGGACTGATAGTCTCTCCACTTGGAATCACACCAAATATGGAGTCTGTCCCCTATTTCTCTCTTTTCCTCTCCCTCTCTCTGTTCCTAACAGCTTTTTTGTTGTCTCGCTGAGAGGCCTTTAGAGTACTCCCTCTGGCCGAGTCATTGACAAATGTTGCTTTGAAATGTAATGAAGTTTGAAATGGGAGCTGCGGTTACAATTATCCTCGGACAGGGGCTGTCACTGGCATGATATCACTATCTCTGGCAATTAGAATTGGCTACAAGAGAGGCAGAACAAGAGGGAGAAAGAGATGGAGAGATTGGGTGACAGGCAGTGATCTCACAGAGTCATGCAAGTGTACCGAGGAAGGAACCTAACAAGTGTTGCTTTCGTGAGAGAATAGATCCTTATTCTCTGCAACACAAATGTGTCTAAATACTTTATGCTGATGCCTATAATCAGTTTTTATTTTCAGTTTTTAACATATCCTTTAAATATAAAAAAAATCATAGCTATAACATATAATTTTAAATATATTTGCATGTATATATACTTTTGTGTTTGGTTTCTAGTATTTGTCCAAGTCATTATTTACAAAACACATATTTTTTTCTGTTGGCGTTGATCTCTTTTTCACAGGACTGTAAAAAAGTACATGGTTACTGCTTTCATAGGAATTGAGAGGGTAAGAAGTAGATCATCAAATACACTTCATTAGCGAGTGTGATCACCTCTATAAAAGCATAGGCAGTTTTTAGTTCTGGAGCATTTGAAGAAATATACAATAAGAAATTATTGGTAGCAGACAAAGGGGAGGTCAAACTCTACCACGTATCAGTCAAGTTATTTACAGAGATAGCTAAAAAAAAAAAAACGCCACTGCAATGGCTGGTAGTTTATCTATAAAGAGTATGCCAGTGGGCATAAATGCTGACACATTTTCTATTTTTCATCAGGAACATATGTGATGCATCTGTCAGCATTTGATGCCGATGACAACACTACAGCGAATGGAATGGTGCGCTACCGAATCCTGTCCCAGACGCCGCACAGCCCGATCCCTAACATGTTTACCATCAACAGCGAGACTGGAGACATTGTGACAGTGGCGCCTGGTCTTGATCGAGAGGTTGGTCTTCTCTCTCCTGGCGCATTCATCAAACAAAACTGGTACCACTTTATAGTAACAATTTGTAATAAATAGTAAATTGATAGTTGATTAAATGTGAAGTAACTTTTTTCAGTCAGCAACAATGACATTTAAATTAATGTTTACTAACTGATCATTAAACAACCTTTTAATAGTATATGATTGTCATTGTAAAGTGGTAACCGATTCGTAAAACTTTCTTGGCTAATAAATACTGTTTAGTGCATATATAGATATTTTTGAATGGCTAGTATAAAGTGAAAACCGGTGTTTGAAATACTTGTTTTGCAGCTGTATAAGTTTGCGGGTGGTGTAAATCAGTTAGAGTTATTTACTTGTTCAGGAATGCGAGTAAATAACTGTAATTTGACATCTTAGTTTAAAAAGAATAATGCATTTTACTTTTTTTTCAGCTCTTTTGAAAAACATTTAACTTGAAAATTTATGGATAACAACAGTAATTATGTTTTGGCATTACAATGATCATTTTAATTAAAGCGTACTGGTGGATTAACCATTGCAGAGACATGAAAAAGTAGTTCAGTAATTACCATTAACATTAATTTAGAGCAGCTGTGGCATAAACCTTACACTAGATGATGGTGAATTTAAT
Source organism: Benitochromis conjunctus (assembly GCA_015052645.1). Classification (NCBI taxonomy): domain Eukaryota; kingdom Metazoa; phylum Chordata; class Actinopteri; order Cichliformes; family Cichlidae; genus Benitochromis; species Benitochromis conjunctus. Next base: position 5,195 of record VOQK01030714.1, read on the forward strand.
TTATTTAGTGTTTGGTAAAGTTTGGAGCGGCACTTGTTTTACTGCTGTTAAAACCCTAACCCTTATAAATATCCCTAACATGCCATTGGTTTTGACTAAATGCAATATTTAAAACTCTGGGAACTGAGATATGCTTACTGATCGATAATGAAACCTTTATCACAAAACAACAGTAGCTCTTTATTTATCATTAGCAAATGTTATAAGTGCAGATGCCACCAGACTGTAATTATCTTTGTCTCTAATCAGCTGTGATGTCATATTTATTACTATATAGAATGCATAGGATAATGTATTTGTTACACATACTGGAACAATAAAAAAATCCTAATTAAAAAAAAAACTGTGAAATGACAATTTAATTTGTTTTAATTACCCATTAATTTATGAGAAAGCTTATTATATATAAGCTTATATTTTCTATTGTGCAGGTAAATAATTTGTCCATTAAAAACTACTGGCAGATGGCTAATGAGCCAAGTGCTGCTCATAGGGTATCATCTGATTGGTGAGGTTTTCTCTCTAATATTATATTGTATTTTCTTACAATATAAATGTTCTTGAGACAGCTGTTACTGTTAATTGTAATTGGTGTGTTGAAGGATGATAAAATAATATTTAGTCATACAGTGTGTGAACCCTTGCATTGCAGCACAATGTCTGAATGAGCCCCTACTTGGTCATACGGAAGACCTTTATGTCTGTGTTAAGGAGCACAGTTCCTAATAGCATTGTTTACTCTGATGACATCCTAAGATATGACTTTCAAATGTTACGGCGCCATTTGTCACCACACACAGGCGCACGCACACACACACACGTACATAAGTCATCTTTTTTTTTTACATTAAATTGCCCACGGTCACCTTGTTTGTGGAGCTCTAAAAGTTGTGACAAGATCCAAATGTGTTTATTCTCACAACATGGATGTGCCAGTGACAACTCTGCAAAGAAATCTCCGAGACAGATCATCCTCCCAGACTGTCACCAGTGACAGACCTATTAACAACACATCACGCAGCAGTGGGTTGCTCGTGAGTGTGTGCGTGTGTGTATGTGTGTGTGAGAGAGGGAGTGAGAAGGAGAGTTTGTGTGGTAAAGATAGAGTGGAAATATCTGAGATAGAATGCCCTTGACACCTGTCAGACAAACACAAAAGCCCATATAATCACATCTACACTCGATAAAACACAGGCAATAGAGTGAAAAAACGAAAACTGAAGGGAGCAATAGAACAAAAACTGAGCTGGTAAGGTGGGTTATTACAATGAGGAGGGAGTAAGTGTGTGAATTTGGCAGTGAAGATAGTGTGATGGAGACAGAGAAGCAGGGTGAGACATGATGATGCCAGAGGGGGAGAGGTACAAGGGGAACATAGACTAAAAATGTCTCAGCTGAACCGCGTTTCTTTTTGCTTTGGTTTATCAGTACACTGCTAATCCACACAGTCACCCCTAAATGTAGGATTGCACTCTTTCCACCCTTAAACACACACATGCGCTCAAACACACACAGAGGCAAGATTGTACTTCAAAGAACTTGTGTTGAGATAATTATTTCCCTTGCCCATAACCTTTTTAATAACATGTGGTTTTCCAGGTTAGTATCACTGGGATCAGCGTTCTCGCTTTCCTTTTCAGATCACATCTGCTTGCTTTACAATCAGACAACAGCCACGTGTAAATATAATATGCACAAGCTGGTCATACTCCCAACAAGATGAAAGCTCATCTAACTCTTCATCTTCCTGCTACTTTCCACAAGCTTGACAAAAAAAAACTACAGGCAGACCTATATCAGCAAAAGTCAAAGCAACAGACAATCATCCCTCCATCCAACCTGGGGCCTGTCATATTTTTTGAAAAATCTGCTAACCCCATTTAGCATTGATGTCAAATTACAGTGAGGTTAGTAATCAAGAATTTTTTAATTCTTTTTGATGCCATGTCTAAGACCCATGAGCAGATTTCATTAACCAGATAACACATCAGTACTGCATGAATGATACCAGGTGCAGACGAGGCTCTTAAATCCTCAGAAAAGAGACTAAGGGAAAAGGATGGCTACACATTGCCTCTTTTCCCCTAAACATCATCATCCATCAATCAATTTTCTAGCACTTATCTACATCCACGTCTCAGGTTTACCTTCCACACTAGCCCAGAAAATATTTTTAGTCTAAACCTAATTCTAACTTTAACCTCACACCTACAGTTAACACTCCTAACGTGAGAATGAACCAAAATGCATTGTCCAGGCAAGGTTTGTCTCCTTAGATTAAAAGAGTCTCTGCAAATCAATACATAGTTGATAAGTGACAAATTTTAAAACAATTTGAAAACCTTTGAGAACACTCTCCACCTCCACTATCCAAACAACAAATGAGGGCATAACTTTAGAAAGAATGGTATGTAAGTGCCGTCAACAAGACTCAATTTCATTCCAATGCTGTTGTTAAATTAACTCCTGACTCTGGGGAAGAGACTGATAATCATTATTTTGTGTCAAGCACAACTTAAACATTTCTTTTCTGACTTTGTAAAATAAAATGCAACAAATAAATATACCCAAGAATATAGATTTGTTGAACTTGTATTTATTAGTAGAAGAATAAATGCAAAATAAAATGATACTCATATTCTTTACCTAATTTATTTGTGGTAGCCATGTCAATTTAGTGTGAGACTTGGGTAAGGCTGCTGCATACTGCTGCCTTTTACAGCTTTACAGTTTCTCCTTTCCTTGCGCTCACAGTGTCAAAGCATACACTCAAATGTGCAACTCCTTAGACACATGTTAGTGAATTTTGGATTAATACAGGTGAAAAGAAATGAAGTTGGCAACAGCGCGTTATGTTACTGTAAGTATGCTAAAATAATCTCCCAGCAAATGAAGAGCACAACAGAAAGAGAGCAATAAGCTAGAGAAACCATTTTCACTCATCCAGTAATATGATAAATATCCCAGACAGATAAAAATGGTATCTCATTGCTGCTATGCCAACAGCTTATATATTTAAAAACAAAATAATCCCCTCTCGCCCCTGCGGGCGGTCTATCCTTCAAGCTCGGGTCCTCTACCAGAGGCCTGGGAGCTTGAGGGTCCTGCACAGTATCTCTGCTGTTCCTAGGACTGCGCTCTTCTGGACAGAGATCTGCAATGTTGTTCCTGGGATCTGCTGGAGCCACTCGCCTAGCTTGGGAGTCACTGCACCGAGTGCTCCGATTACCACTGGGACTGCTACCTTCACCCTCCACATCTTCCCGAGCTCTTCTCTGAGCCCTTGGTACTTCTCAAGCTTCTCTTGTTCCTTCTTCCTGATGTTGCTGTCATTCAGAGTCGCTACGTCTATCATTACGGCCATCTTCTTCTGTTTGTCTACCATCACTATGTCTGTATCTGGAAGTCCCACAGGATCTTAGCTCGGTCATTCTCCACCACCCTTGGTGGTGTCTCCCATCTTGACCTTGGGACTTTCAGGCCAAATTAGGCACAGATGTTTCTGTATACTATGCTGGCCACTTGGTTATGACGTTCCATGTATGCCCTGCTTGCTAGCATATTACACTCTGCTGTTATGTGCTGGATTGTCTCAGGGGCATCTTTACACAGCCTGCACCTGGGGTCTTGCCTGGTGTGGTAGACCCCAGGCAAGACCCCAGGGATGGGATGGCATCCCATTCCTCAACCAGCAAGTCAGCCAATGTGGTTGTGTTGGTCACTCTGGCATGAACAGCATGCCTAAGCTGATCCCACAAGTGTTCAATGGGATTGAGGTCAGGACTGCAGGCAAAACATTCCATCCTCTATACCCTGTTATATGGAACTTGGCCTTCAATTTAGAGATGGTACTTGGGCTCACTCCAAATAATGTTGCAACTTGGTCGGGTGGAATACCACCTTGAAGTTGTCCTACAGCACCTGCTTATCTAGATCAATCAAATGTGGCATGCTTGGAGCAGACACTAATTGGCATACATGAACACAAATTTTGTGTTGTCTTATATTATATTTAGTGCTGTCAACGTTAACGCGTTAATACAGCATTAATGCGGCTAAACGCGTTAACGCGGTCATCACGATTAACGTAATAAAAATTTTCAACGCACTCAACCCATCTGGAGTGCAGAATGGACAAACTTTGGACAAACTACCTGAAATGTGTTGACAGAGACATTTCAGGGATTTTGTCAGTCTGTGCTACAGGTGGGTTCATTGTTAACTGCGTTAGTCGTGATGACGGCGTTAACGCATTTAAGCTCCATTAACGCGTTAACGCCGAGTAACCCTTTGCACGGATTAATCTGCGTTAACTCGTTAACGGGGATTTGCCAATTTTGATGCGTCAACACGGATCAGTTTGTGTTAACATGTTAACGCTGACAGCACTACTTATATTATATTATATTAGCTTTTTCTGAATGGTGTCAGATAGGATGAGGAACTCAGTCATGTAGGAGGGGCTCAGAAGTGAGACATCAGCTGTGGTGGTTCAGCACTCTGATTATGATCTCTTCTGGATGCCACCTAAGTCATACCAGAAGAAGACCCTGGGGTAGACCCAGGAACTAGCTATTGACTGTCTCAACCCACCGGCCTACCCCAGTCTGCACTTAGATTTCTACCTCCTCCACCTGAACAAGGAACTGGATGTTGCAGAAAATGAATGGATATGTATGATGGATGAATATGTGCAACTACTTTTCAAATAAACTTGTGCGTTGACAGTTTCTCCAGCATATAAATGCATATTTCTGTGTCCCAGCATTATTCCTAGACGGCAGATAAAAGTCTTAACCTTGCCAGAAAAAAGTACCTTCTGTACTGTACATAAACTTCACAGGAAGATTCGACGATGCACACTGCAGTGTTTACCTGGTCCACTTTTAGTCAGCACTTTAGCCCTTTGAAACTTGGAAAGTTTCTGCATCTCCCTTCTCTTCTTGGACTGGAGTGTTGGAGGTGTTAGGCGCTAGAAAAAAAAAAGCATGATTTATTTTTGGTATTATCCCTCCCTTGTGCCTCAGTTGCATCCCCTGCCGCCTCTTATCCTATCTTCTGTTCTTTACTTTTGAAATGTCTTCTTCCTCTTCTTTGTAAACTCCCACACTGATTCTCTTTTAAAGATTTCCACTGGTCTGCAGTGGACTTTTAAGAGCTTGTTGACAGTAACAGACCTTAGTACTCCAGAGAAGACTGGCTATGCTGTGGTGTTGTTGCAGTGCTGAGAGGTTCAGAGGAGCGCTACATAATTACTCCCTTGTCTAATTAGTGAGAGTGTTGTGTACACGCTGTACACAGGCTGATGGGACAGTCGAGCAAGCAGAAGATATGGAGAAAGAGAGGTGTGTGTGTGTATGTGTTTGTGGATGCTTGTGTGTATTTACGGGTGTTAATGAGAGTGTGTGTACAAGGTTGGAGTTCAGCATCTCATCTAGCATCAAGATGAGAGGAACTGAGAGAAGCTGTCTAATCCTCCTGATGTGGCATCCTGGCCTAATTGGGATATTTACTCGGTAATTAGCAGGTGAGAGAGACACTGGGAATGTAATTGGGAATCTCAATGACGAGACACATTATCCAGACAGTCAGCTTCTGGGCTCCATCCTTCCTGCAGCCCATTAACTGCACCCTGGGACAGAAGAAGAGACAGGGGAAGCCAAGAACAGAGGGAGGGAAAAATGGTGAGAAAGGAGTTACATGGCTCGAATAATGCAAACGCCTGAGAAGAAAAACAAGAAATATTTCAACATCTACTGAAGTGACACTATGTCATTTGAAGAGATGAAACGGCATTTATCATTCCCTCATATTATTGCCCCATAGATAGTCTATTAATCTCTGTCAGTTGGATCATTGTCTTCACATCTGTCCATCAGTGGCGCTGAATAAGCGATGCCTTTGATAACTTTGATGGCATACTGTACCAATGGGGAGGCTTCACAGTGGTGCCTTCAGATGGTCTGATGTCTGGATACGTTCCAGTGAGGAGATTTCAACTCAGTCAAATGAAAGACTTCACCCTTGTGATTTTGTGTTTTAAATAAGACTGCAGACAGTCACTATAGAAGAGAACGCAGGCTCAGCTTTTTTTCCCCATGGGAGTCACAGTCTGCGGCTGCTGCTGTAGGAAGAGGGAGCTTTTTGCAGATGAATAACTGCACACTGTTGTTTTTTTTCTATTACTGTCTTTTACAGAAAGTGTCCCAGTATACCATTATCGTGCAGGCCACGGACATGGAGGGCAACCTGAACTTTGGCCTTTCCAACACAGCCACTGCCATCATCACTGTCACGGACATCAATGACAACCCTCCCATGCTGACCTCCAGAACTGTGAGTTATTACAAATGAGGTAATGGGCAATGGGTAACAGTTCAAAGAAATAGAGGAGTTGGGTTAAGAGAAGAGGGTGGAAATCATATGTTGGAGAAGAAAAATCATAAAAAAGAAATATATCAGAAGAAGGAGGAGGAAGAAATGGAAGGAGGGAAAATTGAAAAAGACACTGGTATGTCGTTACAAGGAAAGATTTACACAAGGACAGTGAGGGAGACTTATAAAGTATAATGGATAATTGCTCATTTGCTTGTGGAGAGCTGAAACACAAACACACGCAAACACATATACTCATGCACGCTCACTCGTGAGGAAAAACAGATCCATATCATTGACTTTCATGAGCAAGAAAACTAGAGCCAGCAAATGGTTAATGATTGTTGTCATGATGGTAATATTTAGAATGATGATTACATTACAGAAGGTCATTACTGAGAGCCAAGTAAAAATTAAAAATCCAAAGTACCGCAGTATATGTAATATATTGCTGGTGGTGCCATTCTGCAACATCGTCACTAAATCAGTTAGTGATTCAGGGTATTTCTCCGTTGACTTGCACATATATGGATTTTATATAGTATATATCTGTTGGTCTCAGAAGTGTAATATGTTTAAATGTTTGAGTGGAACCACTGAGATAGCAGCTCAGTCATGTTCATGCAAATAGCTATAAACCCCCCCAAAAATCTCACTTATTATTTTTATGGTTGGAAATAAGTTTTATAGGATGTGGCAGAGACATGCATTTGTTTAGAAAATGTTAAAAAAAAAAATTGAAGTCGTTTTTCTGCGCTCAACATGTTTTGTTTTGATGGAAAGGCTGTCTCTGTGTTAGTGTGGTTTCAGATGTCAGGATTATTCTGGATGTGTGCCTTCCTATCATCAACGATGAGAGCCTGGTTATGTTGTGGATAAGGTGCTTAGCTTCGCAACTGCTGGAATATCAACGGAGGCAGTATCAGCCAAAAAAGTATACTGTACACAACTCTTAGAGGTGGTAGCAGCAATTTCAGCATTAGCATTTGCCCTGGGGGCTATTAAGACCCTTATGATGATGACTTAGCGTTGGAGGTATGCATATGTCAGTCATAGAGCTCATCAGAGAACTGTTACATCACGCAAAGCAGGGCCTTCAGAGAGCAGAGGGAAGGAAGAACAGGAGGAAAGGGTGACGAAAGAAAGAAAACAGTAAGGGGAGCTGATGAGTGGACCACCATGTAGAGTCAAAGATGGAAAATGAAAAGGAAAAAAGTGACGAGAGAATGATGGGGAGAGAAGAAGGAATGAAGGATTATTTAGTCACAGGAGCTATTTTGTGCAGCAGCAGTGATAAAGTGTAGACATGGCTCGTTGTAAATCAGAGGCCTCTACTGACTCGGCACCCCCTTCCTGCATTAAGATTCTCTACCGATGGTGCTGTATTGATGATAGTGGGCAATAATAGATTGATATTCTCTGTATTCCACCGTGTTTAAGTGCATTTCCATCAGCGTCACGGAGGGAAGTTAATACTATCATGGATATTGATGATCAAGTTTAGTGGAGGTTTTGGAGCCACAATGAGCAGAGCACTTTTACCCACTCCCTTCATAAATCATCCACTTTCATGGGGGTATAACATAAGAGCCATTTTGTTGAGAATGCAGGCCATTATGCAAATATTTAGTGTTTGCAATAAACCCCATAGATCTTTCAACATGTCCCAGAAATATAAAGTTTGGGGAATTTGTCTTTAATGTTGGATATTAATATTTCATCATGCCTATCAGAGGCTGGCCTATTTTTCAAGTCAGCAAAGGGTGGTGTATGGATACAGATGGGAAGACTTTGGGTGGTTATTCAGGGCTGTATGCATGCATGTGCTATCCATGGTACAGACAGATGAAATGTGGCATACACTGCTTTTTGGGAATATGTAGAAACATAAAGCCATGAGATCAGGTTGTCTCTGTGCAAGATTCACTGCAGTGCTTTCTTGGCCTCCTTTAGCTACTATCCTAACAAAGCTTATATGATGAAGTCCCCTGTCACTTCTCTGCTTTCGCTCTTACCTCTCCTTGCCTCTTTTAGTGTTTCTCCACTGCCAAAAAAGTGACAGAGAGTTCAGGGTGTTGGCAAGAGGTGTTTTGTCAAGTGTTGTGAGAAAGCCAACAGCACTGTGTGCCAATCACAATCAGAAAGTCCAGCAGTTGTGGACAGTATCATATACACACACAAAAAAAACAAGCCTATGTAATTAGAGGAAATGTAAGCCTCTGCCTAAAGATGGTTATACAGAAGGTCTGTGTTAAAAGACCCACTAACTGCAGCGTGCTGCTAGAGCCAATAGGAGCCACAGCAGCATTTGTATAATAAATCATTAAGACAGTGAAAGAAAGAGAGCAACTCTAGGGGTTTTTTTTTTTCCAATATTTAAAAGCTCTTTGTTCCATCCATTATTAACAATAACCCCAGCATCTTTCAAAGATCACTGTCATTAAAATTAAAGCCTTGAAAACAGAGCATTTGTAAGTGATAATCGGGAGGAACTTTTGGTGTAAGAGAAGAAAAATAATGACTTCAAGTACTCATGTGAAAGTTTATTCAAAGATCTCACCTGTGTATTATTCAGCATAGAAAGGCTCTTGTCTCCTTGAAAATGTTCGCATTAACTGCATTCCTAGACTCGTTTTTGCATTATTTTGTTATGCTGAAAGGCGCACCGTGTTTCATTACTCATCACAGGAATTTCATGCTTGTTAACATACTTGCTATCTAAAATCAGAAATGACAAAAGTGCAGTAATTGGAAGTTATTGACTGTAATATGCTTTGCCCTTGACTTCCTGTACATATTTATGTTGACAGTTTTAGTCTTTTACATTTGACGTTTTTTCGCAAAGAACCCTTTCAGGTTTGTGTTTACCACGTGAGTATCGTGATAATAAAGTTTTCTCTGGCATTTTAAAAACTGCTCTGCCACAAAAGATGTGGGGACAAAAATTAGACTTAATTTATTCAAACTCTAGATGTGACGTATCACGCCTCCCCACCTCCTCTAAATAAAGAGATAAAGAGACAAGAAAGCTCAAACTGCAACGCCGATAATCAGAGCTGCCCTGGACCCTTCAAAGTCTTCCATCAGATTTGATTAACACTTGCCCTTAGTAGTTACTGTGTGTTGAGAAAGAAGATGCTCCTTAGGGAGCCTATAAGAACCACCACTGAAGTTTTATTTTATTGAACTGGCATTGGGGAGTCCCTGAACCAAACCACAGTAATAAACCACACGAGCACACACGTACACACTCTAACACTAACAAACGACAGCCTCTCTATCCAAAGCAGCCAGCGCATCAGGACCACCCGGACATGTCTGTTGTCTTAAGAATGTCATTGAGTCTCTGAACAGCTCTCCCGACGCAGCCCCCTAATCTGCCCGCTGCTGTCGGCTGTTTGCTGGGTGATGCGAGGTTTGCCAGGCAGGGTATTATGATCCGATGGAGTGTTTGGTCTGGGGCTTTGCTCTTTGATATCCTCACATAAGCTGCTCAGTCGCTCTTCCATGCCTGTTACCCATGTGACACGGTGACTGTATGGTACTACATGCCTGTTGCCTGCAGATGAGATGAGGTCATGCCAACACGCTCTGACCTCAAGTAATTGGTTAAGAGTTGACAAGTTGTTTGTGTAGGTAGGGCTACAGTCAAGTTGTGTTTTACGGAGTTGCAATGGAGCCATTGCAATAGTTAGTTGATGGGTCTTTGTGGGATTTATTACTGAGCCTGTACAGCTTTGATGAATCCCTAACATAGCAGACGCATGACAGACAGCAGCTCACTCCTCATCAAGGCTTATCAGGGCAAAGCACATGTTTTTGTACAGGACAAGGACAACTAAAAACCACTCATGTACACTCAAACATCTGTTTTAACCCTCCTCGCTCCTGGTTCGTTTTCTCCTCATCCATTCTTTTCTCCCATGTTTCTGTGGCTTTTTAAGGGATGAAATATTATTGCTCATCAATGACGGGTACTAGCAATGCAGAAAGCAGTGAAAATGGAACAACGCCCTTGTGTGCATGTGCTTGCTAGTGTGAAACTGTGTTTACTGCTTGTTTACTACCCAGCAGTGGTAAAAGCGAATTCATTAAAATTACTCTACCTGAAAACCTGAAAGGAGGAACGTTTCTATAAAGACAAATGGAAAAGCAAGATAGTCACTCAGTGGCTTTTTGTAGAAATTGCCACACTCAAACGGCTCAGTGCATCTTAAACGACCACAGCTGCGGTGAGGTGTTTCAAAGTGACGTATCACGAGGTAACATTTCACTCTACTTTCTACAGTTTTCTGGAGAGGTCCCTGAGAACCGAGTAGATGTCGTGGTGGCTAACCTGACGGTTATAGATGCTGATCAACCGCACTCGCCTAATTGGAATGCCATCTACAGGATCGTCAGCGGAGACCCAGCTGGGCACTTCACCATCCGCACCGACCCTATTTCAAATGATGGCATGGTCACTGTGGTGAAGGTAAGATCCAGGCCTAATATAACATGCTGAGCCTTCCCCTTACGGAGGTCACTGTAGAAGAAACACACTGGTTTTCGCTGTTGAATGTCAAAGCCCCTCCGGATTTAGGTGCAAGCAGTAATAATAGACTACAGAGTTAAATGGGGACAGATTGGGGTCTTTGTCTTTCATATGCCCCTTTATGTCCAAGTGAGGGATTGGAGACCGCTGTGCCCTTCAGAAACAGCTCGTACACTCACACAGAGACTTAAACTCAATGGCTGGTGAGACCACTGTAGCAAATTAGGTATTGATTTCTCAATTACAAAGGCAACGTTTTTTATACACTCATAATGTTGTAGCTGCTGTGGTAAATGACAGCAACAACAAAGCCCAGTCTTGTAACAGCCTGCTACGTTACTGTTTGACCTCTCAGTCAGAGGTTGTCCACATGATTTTAACCCATTTAGAAAAAAACAAAAATATGTCAAGCTGAAGAAAGCCTCCATATAACGTCAGTCATAAGCTGTGTGTTTTGTGTGTGTGTGTGTGCATTTACTGTAGATGTGTGTCCTGTTGATTTGCATCTCTGTGCCCATCCTTTGTGTGGCTTTCTGTAATTGTGCTTACTGTGTTTCATGGGTTTTGTAGAAATAACTGTTTTATTTCACCCAGGGGCTTTCTCACCATGTATCTGACTCCTGCAAACTGCATCTCACATCACATAATAATCTGAAAAAAATAGCAATAACATCTCCTTATAATTCCCATAGCACCCTGAGCAATGAGCATTGGCATTTTGCTTCTCTTCATTATCTCTAGATGACTGCCTTTTATAATCCGTTCCTCTCACTCCCTGATGCAAAATTCAGCAGGCAGTCGGGTAGCCCTAAGCTTGCCTAGGGACCCATGGGAGGTTATCAGGAAATCATAAAATAAGAGACAGGACACCCCCTGGGACGAAGCAAGCAATAGACAGTCTCAACAAGTAAACAGGGTGCTTTCGCTTGCTTTGTGAAAGGAGAGACGGAACATTCACATCAGACAGCTTGTAACAGGTAAAGTCAAGAACCCATAAGACTGGTGCTACTTTGTTGTTCCTGCTTTTTTTTTCTTTTTTTTTTAACTTTTTTTTTTAACCAAGGCATCTGTGGCTCCTATTACAGACACATCGAATTACACTGACACCCAGGCACGCATCAGTCTTCCACAAGAGAGTTGAATGCCTCTGTAAACAAGGGGTGAGGTTTTAACCCGATCATGTCATACATTTGCACTGCTCTCTGTGGATTTTATTCTCGAATTCTCGTTTTACGTTACGGTTATAAAGCCAGTAAACACACGGACACGCACACAAAAAAACAAACAAACCCGCACAGACACACAAATAAAGCCACTTGCTTCAAGTAGTTAAGTTATGTAAATCACAGCTTATGATAAACACCAAAGATGACAGGGGAAGTGGAAAGGAGAAGTGAAGTGAGGCGAAGACAGATTTCCGAGGATTGAGGAATGCAGCCCGCAGAGAGCATAGATCACAGAGAGCCGGGGTAGGGCAGATGTGAAAAGAC